>JAXBDA010001969.1:0-47876 GCA_036023075.1 Gaultheria prostrata | reverse complement strand
TATATATATTGCTAGACGATAAAATATTAGTAATAAGTTAGTTAAGTTAAATTACTAAAAGATTTAGTTCCGTCAACTCGAACCTCAAATCTCTGAGCATCTAAATACTAGTACACGATCAGAACTTGAGGTTTTGTGCACCGCCATTATTATTAAATTTTGTTACTTATTACTTTCTCCGTCCCAATTTATTGATCCATTTTAGGGATTCAAATTAATTAGAGGAACATTATACTTGTCATATTTTTTGTTTTATTTTTTTACCCTTCAAAACATCATGACTACACATCCCTACCCTAAAAAAGATAGGGTAAAAGTGGAATTCGATTAGCTAAAAATTTAGAACAATAAAATTTGTGTTTGAGACCAAAGATCGGGGACGGAGGGAGTAAATTCATGAGAAAAGTTGTGATTTGGGCTGATATTGGGCTCAAACCCAAGCTAATGTGGACTATGATGACCTGTGGTGGGGCCCGTTGAATCACTCATGGTGATTTAACAAATCATTATTCACTTTCGGCCCAGATAATGACATGGTAGTGGAAGTTTGAATCTAATGGCTTGGGATCCGATGTCCTCAATCTCCACCCCATTTTCCCGCCGTTGTTAACGTCTAAAATCAATGTCACTAATGCTAGTCAACCAGAATTTTCAAACAAAATATCGCATACCGTTAAACGAGATCGACCCGTTAACTAAACGAACCTAAATTTGAGCTCGAGCTCAGCTTGTTCTGTCCTGATTCATTTTATTAAAAGAGTCTCAACAAATGTGCCAACTTATATAGTCAAATGGAACTTTAGGGTGTTGAGCTCAGCTTGTTTAACCTCGCGAGCTTAAAACTTGAGCGCTCAACTCGATTACATAACGAGTCTGTCGTGTGCCTGGATTTCTACACAACAATCCGATCCATCTATCTTGTAGGGCTAGTCAAATCAAACGTCCACACAAAAATTCAATCTAACGAACCCTAAATGATGAGAAAAATTTGGGTGCCGAGTGGGTATATTATACGTGGCGCCGAGCATGCATCTCAGTTATTTCTCTTTTTAAAATTTGGGTCTTCCAAAATAATTTTGGACGGTCGAGATGCGCGCTCGTCACCATGTCATCCATACCGCTCAACACCCAAATTCTTCTCATCAATGATGGACGGCTCGGATCATCAAGACGATGCAGTCCCAAAATGGACCGTATAGTTCTAGCAGTGTTCTTCATGCTAATCCAAACAGTTGTTAGTTGTTACCTCTTTAGCATTTCGATCAGTAGGCGCAATGTACCGGTTCCCCTGGCTGTTAATAGTAGGATTCCCACTCCCTCCAATAGCGTACATCTCCCACTGCGTGAAATCGTTGTTCACAACATGTATGTACCCTCGCCTACACCTCGGCATCCGTTGTACCAACTTCTGCCCGAAGTGATTAAACGCTATTGTCACCTGCATACCAGAATCCGGCAAATAATCGTCGCTGTGACCCAACAACATCACCTCGTTATGATGCGCAAAATAGTTATTCGAAATCGTTATCCCCGTCGACCCCATCACCGCGTCTATCAGTCCGTCGTTGCACTGCCACAGCGAGCAGTGGTCTATCCAGATGTCCTTGGCCCCGAAAATTGATATCCCGTCGCCGTCGGACTTGGAACGGTACCCGTAGTGAGTCGGGCTCGACCGGACGTTGGCATTGCCCGAGGAGTAACAGTTGTGGACGTGGATGTTGTGGATGATGACGTTGGAGATGTACTGGAGGGTGATGCATCCGCCGCCGGTGATGTGGACGTTGGCGCCGCGGCCGTCGACGGTCTTGAAGCTGTTGAAGATGAGTTCCTGGGAGAGGCGGATGAGCATGTTGGTGGAGAAGACTATCCATAGGGGTTCGGATTGGACGACGGCATAGCGGAGGGTGCCCGGACGGGGGTTGACGGCGTCGTGGTCGGACGCGTCGGTGACGACGTAGAAGCGCCCGCCTCTGCCGCCTAGCGCGTACTGGCCGAAGCCTATGGCGCAGTCGGCTAGGCGTTGGCGGTTGAGCTGCCAGTTTGGGTCGCACCGCCAACAGTCGTCGATCGGGTTTCCTGTAAGGCAAGTGGTGGTTGATTGGTCGGTGGCGGCGGCGTCGGTGGTGGTGAAGAGGAGTTGTCTTCTTGATAGTGAAACGTTCACTCTTCTGCATAACGAACATTGTAAAAATTAAGAAAGTCAGTTATGTTGTTAGTCCAATGGACGGACGATGAAAAAATAAAAATAATTTTTTTATGGTTAATGAGCGACGATGATGGTGGAGAGGAGTTGTCTTCTTCTGCATAACGAACATTGTAAAAATTAAAAAAGTCAGTTATGTTGTTACTCCAATGGGTGGACGATGAAAAAATAAAAATAATTTTTTTATGGTTAGTTCAATGAGCGACGATGAAAGTACTCTTTTAACGGTAAAAATGCATTCTTACCAATAAAAAAACACTCTTATCGTCCGTCAATTGGGCTAACAGTAGAATTTTCCAAATTTAAACTTACATAGTTATGCCTTATTTTTTAATATTTCAATGTGTTTGGGTTAGATGCACTTCAATTAATTTCTAATTGGGAAATTCAAAAATCAGTCCACTAGCACTCGTTAAGATTTAAAAAATATATTGAAATGTGTATAGGAATGTGTAAAACTGTATATAAAAAGTGAAAAAATACACTGGAATGTTTGTTTTTTTAATTTTCTTCTTGTCTTATTGTCAGCCCAATTAGCAATCAATAGAAAAGCCCTTTCCATGTGAATTGGCTTACTATAAGAATTCACTATTACATCAAGGATATTATGATTATGGTTAACCTCCGCCTAGTATGCAAATAATGCCAAACAATTTCGGATTTCAACACATTTTTACAGATATAGATACACTTTTATCCGATATTAATGCACATTTTATAGTATTATCTTTCAAAAAGTACAATCATTGAGTGCGCATAGTGCGAGATATAGTTATATATTTTGAGCAAACACATAGTTATACATGTAATGTGCTCTAATGAAATTAAGTTTGCTGTAAATTAAAAGTAATGATGTTGCACAATGTGTACGCTTAGAGCAAGTGCAATAGATTAGGTAAACACCCCAACTTAGATAGAATAGCTAACTTAGGCCCAAATTTCACCTCAAACAGGTTAGGCATACCCTTAGTATCCTTGTTATTGCTACAGTACTTTGCCAAACTTACCTAAACACTATTCATGAGGTAAAGATTTTTTTATTACTTTCTCTCTCTCCTCCATCATTTATTTACTATATTCTCTCTCTCCTCTACTCTTTCTCCTGCACTCTCTTTCTCTCCTTTAACAAAAAAAAAATTAAATTTTAATGGAGTATAGGTAAAATAGAGTGTATTGTTAAAGTGTTGAAAGAGATGTGAGGTAAATAGACACTGTTCACGAGTTCTTTTTGCTAAATTTTTACCAAATCTGTTTGGGTTGCTCTTATGCATAAATAGAAATTACAAAAGAGGAAGGAGGAAAAAGAAAAAGGAGAAAGCACAAAAGACTTTTCATTGGATACCCTAGAGACCCAAAATTAAAGTGTTTTGGCTCCACTAAAAACATAAAAATAATCATGAATAGACGAACCAAAATGCAGATGCATCATTCAGTTAAAAATAAATAAAAAATGCAGATGCATCGTGCGCCTATTTTGTTTGAATCTAAAATCAACAGTCACAGAACAACCATATAATCCTACCAAAAAGAGGATTAAAAGTAAGAAATTAGCATTGTTGAAGACCCGTAAAATCCTTCGAAACGGATAAATAAAAATGAGTTTTAGTAGGGTCTAGAAAAACTTTTCCCGAAAACATCTAGGAAAGAGAAATGGATGCCTCGTATTCACATTTTATGGATTTGACCTGTCCATTTCCTAGATGTTTTCGGGGAAAGTTTTCATGTACCCTAATATTTTCGATAAAAAAATAGAACTAGAACATTTCAAGAAAAAATAAAGAACTCAAAATGCAGTTCATTTTTAAGAAACTTTTACGGAGACAGAGTTTCAGAATCAAGAAACAGAGCACCTGAGAACAGAGAAAGAGAGCTAAAATAGGCAAAGCCCCCCAAAACAAGGTGAGATCTGGATGCTTTCTTTGTCATCAATAATGGCCATGGCTAAGGTTTAGATTCCCCTCACTTCTTATCTCTTTAACTCTACATTTTGTACTTCTAAGTGTGCTCGGGTCCCCGTTTTGTATTGTGGGGTGTCCGAGGCCAGCTAACACCTTAGACTAATCCCTACGGCCCTCGCACATCCCTTTCTATGCCTGCGCGTGAGGATTCGCAGGTAAGGAGAATTCGAACCTGAGATCTTCTAGAGCAAAACCCGTAAGTCTCTGGCCAAGACCACTAGGCCGACTCTCGAGGTTTACTTGAGGGAAGTCTTTAACTACGCATTTGTGTTTTTATCATACCTGTGGAATTCTTGGACAACAGCATCGGGGTTTGGGTGCTGGCCTGGAAGAGAAATGTTGAGCATTGCTGTGGTGAGTGGAGAAAATGAGCTGAAGACAGAGATCAAGAAAATGCAGGTTTTTTGGAGCATTTTTCTTTGGCGAGAGAAGCAGAGTTTAGGAATGTTGTTTAAAGGGAAGTGGACTGTAATCACTGTAAGGAGGGAGTGGAGAAGACAAATATGAACACTGTTTTCTCCACTTCTCCTCTCCAACTGAAAAGAGCTCTCGTCTGTTTTCTCCGTTTGCGTCATAATTTATAATCATTTGTAATGGGATTTCAGGAAAAAAAAATAAGCTCGCTAGGAACGAGAAAAATTTATTGTGTTAGTGTAAATGCGTAATTAATCTTTTTGCCCGCAAAGTGTTTGGAACAGGAAAAAAAAAATGAAATGACAGCCGACGGCTCGGAGCACTCCGGGTGGATCTCAGCCGTCGACTACCGTTTATGCTCCTAATGAATCTCAGTTGTCGGCTGCCGTTTCCTGTGTCGTGTCCTCCTGTTTCGTACCAAGGCTTGCCACTAAAATGTAAGAATAGTGATATTTAAGTGATGGTTTTACGTTTTCGTAATAATTGCTACTATCGAAAATTTAATCTACCTATATTTTATTCCCTCCATCCCAATTTGCTGGACTCTTTTGGGGAATCTAACTTGTTAAGGGGTGTGAAAATTTTTTATTGCCTTTTTAGTTTTGCTCCTAAGTCCGGTCCATATTAATGAGACCAATTTTGTGGGGCCAATTTTTTATACATAACTCAAAACGTATGCAATATGAATTTTGTTTGATAGATATCAATTAGTTTTATTATACAAAAATTTCAAAATCATAAAAACCGTTATAAAATAAAAGATAATTGACAAGCCAATTGAGATGAAAAAAAATTATTTTTTAAGGTTAAAACTGGAAAATGATCCTATTTTGATGGATGTTTTTAGAATGAGACATATGTTTTGGGACATCCTAAAATAAAAAGAGGGTCCAACAATTTGGGACGGAAGGAGTATATGTTTTCTTCATTTTTAGATTGATTTAATGTTCATTTCGTGTGCTAGTAAAGTTGTAAGAGTTCCGAACTTTAAAGTTCTCCTCGGGCTCACAAAATGTCGAATAGCCCTAAATGAAGACTAATTATTCATTGGCATTGGGGGCACTGTCACGTAGTATCTCAAAATCCTTTCCACCGCATATTTCGGTGGGGTGTATATATTTATTGCTGGATCCTACAAAATATAAGGTGAACAGGGGTGTTAGGCACCACCTGACGATTTTCCAAGACCACCAAATATTTTTTCCTATGATGGGCAGTGAATAAAATGTCGAAGGGAAAATTGATGGCGATGCATCCCGTGTACATATACTTCTCATATGTGTGAGATTCTTGATTTTGCAATTATTTATTTAATGGAATAAAAGTTTGAGAAATGAATATCTGGATGTCTTAACTGTGTTAATCTAAGGAAAAGTCTTTTTTTTTTTGTCAATCGATAGAATAGAGATCAATTACATTGAATATGAAGTACAAAGTACTAATCCGGGACATTACATGTGAGAGTCCACGAGATAACAAAGTCCAACAACTTAACCAATACAAGAAATAACCCGTTACAGGGTAGAAATAAAGAAAAGAAAGAAAAGCCCCTGCACGCAGATGGAGAGATTCGAACTCCTGACCTCCTAATGAGATATAAGAGCCCTGAGCAACTGAGCTAACCCCAGTTGGTTAATCTAAGGAAAAGTCTAGACCACTGAATAAGTTACAAGCAAATGTACTAAACGTTTATGCGGTAAGCCTACCCCCTTTTTTTGGTGCAATATATACCCTACCCATCTATTGCGCATGCAACATGCATGAGTTTGGTATTGTCATGTGTATATTTAGTGTATTAATTTGTAAACTATTTAGAGTCTGTAGCATTGTTCGTTAATCAATTGTTGAATTTTATTTAGGAAATTGATAATAGCACTCCAAAAATTGATGGAGGGGCTCCAAGCTACAGTGTTTTTTTCAAAACTACCCTTTTGTAAGTTTCAATTTTATTTCAAGCACTCCAAATTTTTTTTACTTTTCTCCTATGTTAGTCTGTTAATGGAAGAAGAAAAAAAAAGACAGCCCACCCAAACCCTAGCACAACCAAGTTGCGACGGCTCCCAGTGCAAACCGACGTGCATAATTTGTAGTTTCCTGGCCCCTAGTATTTTCCTTCCTCCATCTCCCTTCCTTTGTATCTGTATGTAGTGAATATATTATATTTTCCGATCTCTATATTGTGGTGATGTATGAGGTTTGAAAAATTGACCACCACAATCTGCTAAAACAATTTAGATTAGAAGATGGACAACCATCTTTTGATTTAATTTTTATTTCTTTGTTGCATGTACAATCCGATTTCCTTACAAGTGGCATGAAAATCATGTCTTTCGTGTCAATCAATTGGGTTTCTTTACATATAACCGACTCATTTATATTTTAAACATGCTACGCATACGCCACAAGCACACCGACACAACCCAACCGTCCAAAAGTATTTTTTGATATTCCGGATTTGAAATGAATTCTTGCCGGTCAAAATTAACTTTGACCGGTAAGAATTCATTTTAAAATCCGGACCATTGATTCCTAAGATGGACGATCGGGATGTGCTGGTGTGCAGTTAACGGAGAGAAGTTTTGGTTAACTTTTCCGTTAGGAGTCCTTCAAGTAAATGAGGAGATAATTTTGGATGGAGTGCCTCCAGTAACTTTTATATTTTGAAAAAGGTAGTTTTGTAACTTCTTTAAATTTTGGAGTGCCTGCACCAAAAAAAGGAGTCCCAAAATTAGCTTCCTTTATTTGTATTCATAACATTGATATTAAGCCGATTTCGAATTAAATGGTTTGTGATAAAATATCATTTTATGCCATTATCTGGTTGGAAGTCACCAGATTTTAATCCACTCGACTCATTTATTTTTTTCAATTTTAAAAAAATACTATTTCCCTTTCGAATAATGCTAAAGGTATGTAAGGGTAGATGTGTGACCCTTTTCTCGTCGATTTTTTTTGTGTGTGCATATAATCGGCCTTTCGTTCTAAAGGGACTAGAAATCAGGAGTTTTGTCATTGGGATCCGTTGATAATTTGGAGCGCCTATTTTCCTCTCCTTTTTATGTTAATGGTCCACATTTTAGACAGTAACGTCCCTTAAAGGGCAAATAAAATACTAGAAGATTTCATGCTTTTAGTCCGTAATTATCTCACCACCATGGTTAAAAGCGTCCAGATAATACTATTAGAGCTGGCCTTTTGATTGGACAATATCATAAGGGACCTGGGTACAAAAGCCACCACTCGAATTTTAGTTCAGAACCGGCTCTTGATATTATGAGTTTTACAATGCTTCAGTGATGCTGCATCATATTACTTATATGGAGTTACCATTCCAAAAATAAAAAAATAAGTATATGGAGTAACAAAATTAAAGATATAATGGTAAATGTTTAAAATTGAGCAATTAGGGCCCGTTTGGGAACTTAATTATTTTTGCATTCTGCATTTTGGGATTGTGAGTTATTGATTTTGGACTGTGACCAGAATAGATTATGAATCTGGTATAGTGTTTGAGAGATACGTGAAAAATAGATTTTGCTAACATAGTTGTGCAAAATAGATTATGAATTTAGTATAGGGCACTTGTTAAGACCATTTTTTTTATTTACCACCTAAATTAAAAACAAATGGAGTACTAGTGTTGAAAACGTAAAGATTTAAAAACAAAACGAGCATTTTTGGACCACAACTTTTAAAAAAAATTCACATCGAATTAAAGATCTTCATTAGTACTAGTTTAATTTGGTACAAAAAAAATAAAAATTATGTGCGAAAGTACTTTATTTTTTTTATCTGAATGATATTGCAAAACAACTCAACAAGACAACAATGTAAAATACTTTCGTATACAATTTTTCAAAAAAAATCGCATCAAATTAAAGATCTTCATTAGTAGTTATTTGGTGCAAAAAAATACAAAATTATGCATAGAAGTACTTCATTTTTTTTATCCAAAGGAAATTGCAAGGGGGTAGAAGCGTAACTGGCATACCCTACATGTCCATATTTATGGAGGGCCGAGGGACCAAAAACATGGCCGGCCTTATTTTATCCTGGTGCAAAACTTGCTCCCAAACCCAGGTATGGAAGTGGGCCCAGACATATTAATTCGGGCGCAAGCTAAGAGGTACTGGTTCTCCCCCATCCAAACGGACTCTAAGAGCAATTCTCTAATATTGGGGGGTCTCTAATGTAAGTTTTAAATTTAGAGGGGTCAAATGTTCACAAATAACGATATTGTGCAGTTCTATTGGATTGGGTGACCACACTTGTCACAATGTGGCTGCGTACCACTGGCTGCACATTCAGTATGGTTGTGCAGCCGAACACCCTAACAGTTTATTTGGATGACGTATTGATTTGTGAGAGATTAAATAGTAAGGGGAAATTAAATGAGAAATGTGGTCTCATATTAATGTGACATATAAGAAGGGTGGATTAAATAGTCCATGATTTGGATGAACGAATAAAAAGAAGGGATATAGATGGAAGATAATATAAAAACTGGTCAAAATACTATTTTGCCCTTTGTAATGCATAAATTAAATTATGCATATAAATAATTATATAAATACCAAAATTAATTAATTTGATATACTTTTCAATAATTGTTAATTCGTTACATTTAACAAAAATTAAGCCGTAGTATATGCATATTTAACAAAAATTAATTTGTTATACTTAAATCAATTAATTGTTTTGTTTTTGAAAAAAAAAAACTGTTCCCATCCATTAAATATGGATCACCCACCGCCCTATATTAAATACTCCCTCTGTCCGGATTTGTTTGTCCACAAACATACTTTTTCAAGTCCTAAAATGTTTGTCCTTTTTCAAAAGTTAAAGAATAAAGTACAATTTTTTTACTTTTTAGCCCCTTTCCTAAAACTTAAAATAACAACTCAAAAACTAATTTTTTTTTTAAATAATGTGTTTACATTTTTGAACTTTTTTTGCACCGTATTAAAATTCTCAATGAGATTTATCAAAAAGGATCTATATTAATAACAAAATAATTTTTGTAACTATATTATTTTTGAGTTTGAAATTGCACGTAGTTTCGTAGTAGACTATCAAATTGGAATGGGGGGAGTACTAAATAGAGGAATTGAGGGTAAAATAGGAGATCAACAAACTCAAAATGTAGTGAAAAAAAGTTGGAATCCCCTAAACGAACAAACAAATTTGGACGGAGGGTGTATATGGATCGAATACCAAAACAACTTTCATTTTTTATTTTTTTTATTTTTGAAATTTTAGTAGTAAAAATTTTAGTTTAGGTTTTATTTGAACTCTTAGCGAATATATTATGAACACCTATCAATCAAAGTAATTCATTGTTTAACACTTAGTAATACCTTAGTTTGAACAAAACTCACACTCATATGGAAGAAATTTGGAAAATTGAGCGAAAAAAGAGAGGATGTTTTTCTTCTTTTCCATTTCCAATGATCTAAATTTACAAATTTCATATTCATGAAATTAACTATATTTGACCACTCAAAATTCTCTGTAGATAAACAAAATATATTTACATGTTTTTTTTTTCATATCGTTCAAATTTCATATTTTTAAAATGTTTTTTTTGATAAATGAATTATTTTCCCCATAAAAAATCGTATGATGTATGAGAATGTGTATATATCACATTCCGAATCACCCCAAAAAAAAAAAAAATGTATCTATATCTGCGAATATGTATGACTAAACAAAAAGTGCGATATGACGTACGGCAATGTATATTTGTTACCGACCACGGGTTATTTATTCAGCAACATGATGAGGTACGGATAATGTTTCTTTGGGACTCCCCTGTGAGGTGATTTAAAAAAATTTAAAGTACTGAGAAAATTTTGGGTACGGGGAGGGTACCACGTGGTACCCTATCGGCAAATTTGAGCTGTCCAATAATGCAATCAACTGTTCGGATTGAAAGTGCCGTCCGAATTTTAAAAAAAAATAGAAAAGAAAAGAAAAGAAAAAGTGTGTTTCTATCCGGACCATCCGATATATTTTTGGACGGCCGGATGCACCAAGGGGCACCACGTCACCTATACCCTATTTGCACCCAAAATTTTCTCTACCTAGTTATAGACTTTGCCTACAAAAATATCGATAAGAATACAATATAATAGAAATAAGGGGTTTGTTATGTGGTTGAAAACTTGAATTTTGCAGAACAAGACTCGTGTTCAAGTCTTCACAGCCTTTCTTTTGGGCTAAACATACTTCTAGCATCATCCATGCGTTGTGGGACTTTAACTTTGATCCCGATATAGGTACAATAGAGTCTCCTACAGATAATTATATGGTGTGAAAGAACAATACTATCTGATGAAGGTGATAGAGTACCGTACACGCACTTCCATTCTGTGTACCAAAAAAAGTACAATATAATGTGCTGCTCAATGAACCTCATTTTTTACTATTGATGCTCGGTAGGTCCATCTCCCTTGACCGTATGTGCTTGGTGGGTTGCACACTTCTAGCAATTGATTTGTCCTTTTTCCCTTGCCTCTATTTCTTGCACTTTGACCCGTATCAACCCATCATGAAAAATTATTAAGCAAAAAAAAAAAAAAAATGTAAGATACAAAGTGGTTACTAAAATTGGGTATGTGGGTACATGCTCACTACTATTTCTACAATGTACGTATCAAATGAAAAGAGACCACAGAGTTGCATCGATCACGTCTTAGTACATCTACGGCTCATTTGTCAGATGGATAAAATTTTGGGTGGATAAAGAAGAAGAGTGAATAAGAGATGGATATGTTGTAAGGAGGATTTATTAATGAGGAGATTGACGAAGTATAGTTGGTTTGAGTAGTAGTTGAGACGGGTAGATAATAGTGAATAACATGAGAAGTTACTTGGTTGCCCTTATTAAATTGTTGCAATGAGAAGATAAAAAAGTTTTGAGGGATAATTTGTTCTTTTTGTTTACCCTGATTAGCTAATCTAGCGGTGAGGATGGTGTTAGCTAAGACCTCGGAAGGAGATAAACTATCTCACCCCCTTCCTCCCTTTATCCCCTCAACAATCAGGCCCTATGGTTTTACAAAACCGATTACCGTAATACTCCTATTTATGTTCCAAGGACGCTCATCTTGTTCGTTTGGGTTTCCAAAACCCACCCTTGTTCGGTTTCCCCATTTGGGTTTTCTACCTTTTTTTTTTTTTTTTTAACAGAACCGTACAACAAGGGAGGGAGGGACCCACCATCTCTCTCTCTCTCTCTCCAACAAAAACTGGTACAAAATCAAGTGACATTTAATTTAATTTTTTTTTTTTTTTGGGGGGGGGGGGGGGGGGGTTGACGTTGGGAGGGAGGGACCCACCACCAGTTTTGAATTTTCAAAAGGGTTTTCAAGAGTTTTGAGAACCGGTTCTCAAAACCCCAAACAAACAAGCCCACATCTCCTAGACTGACCGATGTCAAACTCAAAATTGTCAGTGAAGTGACAAATCAAAGCCGAATCAAACTTCACAAACCCAACACTGTTTTCCCAACTATATTCACTATTTACATACCCAACACCATTGTTGGAGTTTTGGTGTCACCTTTACCATAAGTTTTCAACGTTTCTATTTGTGAAAGCACAATGAAAACAAACAAAACTGGAAAAAAAAAAAAAAAGAAGAAGATACCAAACAAAGGTATCTGGCTACAGTCTAGTCTACTGTGACAAGAATAGAAATCAAGAAAAAAGTGGGATCATCAGAGTTTAGGATCATGTTCGTGGGCCACTTCAACCATCACATGCAAACTGGACCCATCAATAGATGACTTTTGACACAGTCAGTAGGCCCTGTTTTGGTTGATGCTATGAATATCAAAGTTTTCATTTTGACCAGCCGTTGCCCGGGTAGCTTTAAGCGCACCACAACTAATTCCAAGCCGCTGAAAATTAATAACCGGTCATACCTTCATAGAACCCAAGAGCAATTTCGTAGTGGTGGAAGTCAAACATGCGAGCTCAAGGGAATAAGCCCCTTCTCATATACTGTCATGTTCTCGCTCGACCAACCCTTCACGATCATGAATATAACTCGGTTTTCTAGAAGACCACGGGCTTAACTTCGATCCTCAAAAGCAGTGTCTGTAATCTGATGGTCCACATGACCCAAATCACAGAAGAAATTGTTCAACTTGTTTCATCCAGTTCATTATTTTGGCCCTTTGTTACTAAGTCATCAAGCCTGCCTTCGGCAAAATGGTATGTAGAATATCCAACATGAAATAATACATCCCCAAACCTAATAGCTTAGCATCACATTCAGGTAGAATTTGGGATAGCGGCCAATTAGGCTCGATTAGTGCGTAAACACGATTTGTTCTTCATACTCTGGCTGAGAAGTGAAACAAGAAACTACAATTCCAGAAGTTTAATTCCAAATTGTCAAAGTGAAATAGATCTTCATGAGGTCAACATTTAGAAGAAAGATAAATCTTCCAGTTTTAATGAAAAACAGTCCACTAGATTGTGTTTATTTTCGTCCGAATAGATAAAAAAACGGCTAGCCGCATCAACTAGTAATATAAATCATCACCGGATCGCCTAACAACCTCAAACAAATGAAACTACAGATAGAATCAGTAAATAATCAAGGAAAATAATGCCTGCCCTCCCCTCAGAAAAGAACTTATTTCCTGAGACCTTATTTTAGGAGAGAATCATCTCACCATCTCAGCTCCCGAAGAGCAAGAAGTGGGGCCTCCTCGTGTCCGCCTTGTATTGTAAGAAGGGCACTTCGTACACTTGTGTGCTACAATGTGAAAATTTACCTCAGATGTCTCCCCACAATCATTGCAAAGGATCCACACCTAATCAATTGCAACACGAAAGGGTTAATATGTGAACACACCACCAGAGTTTTCGCAGAATTTAGCACCTAGTGGATACGAAATCCTTACCATCTTATTTTCGTACATTTCAGGCATGGGCATCGAAGCAACCTGAATATTGTTTAATTGATTAGGTCAGTTGGGATACTCAACATACAACCATAGATCGCAAATGAATTCCTGAGATTGTGTTTGGATGGTGGATTTATGGACGGGGAGAGGAGAAGGTAAAGGGAAAATATAATGAAATGCATAATGTAAATTTAGTTATGCAGTTAAGCTACCATTTTCTTTTTCCTTGATGAGCCACTCCACAAATCCACGATCCAAACACCGACTAAGGGAAGAATAGTTTCAATGGCATACCTCCTGATCAAGTCTTAGCCAAACGCGAGACATGTCACAGTACGATTTGGAACAAACAGGACATGAGTACCTAAAAGCTTGGGTTAATATGAAAAGTATTTGAATAACCTACACAAATCAATTTTATTCAAACAAGAAACACAGTGCAGTTGCTCTATTTTACGGTTTACTTACTGGAAATGTTGTTCCATCTCCTTTACGCATTGCAAGTGTATAGTGTGCCCACAGGACAGGACAGTCATGTCTTTTGTTGTATCAAAAAGATACTGCATAAAGAAATGGAACGACTTAGTGCGAACCTAATGTTTTGCAACTTGCAGGTCTCATCTTGCCTCGTAAGTTTTTTACCTCAAAGCAGACAGGGCAGTTATGGTGCATTGCTCTTTCCACACAAATATGTGTATCCTTCATCAACCTTGAGTAGCAACAGCCTGAAGTAGAAATTTAGTGCACAAAATTAACACTGCGTGAAAAACTTTTTTGGTACTTCTTCATGCATAACCCAAGAGAGAAAAAAACAACCACGACCAATCAGAAATAGGATAGGCACTCCAATGTAATTGCCAAAGTTGCTTACCGCATGTATTGCAATGAAAAAAGTTTTCTTCTCCCCCAGTTCTGTGATTGAAAAAAGTGCAACATGAATTTACATAAAATGGCAACACGGCATAGGTAATGAAGATTTAAAGTTCTTTATGATGGCTCAGCCAAATACTAGTCAGTGTAAATAATGTCAACAACCTCAGTTAGTTTCGATTTAACTGCTGCAGCTAGGTTGTTAACTTATTACTATTATGAAAGCTCACCGTAGTTAGGAGTTCGTTAGTGGTTTATGAAAGCTAATTTATTATGAAAGCTAACCGTAGTTAGGGGTTTGTTAACTAGTTATTATGAAAGCTAACTGATGTGTGGTTAGTGGTTTAATCGGTTCTGTAATTCTTATATAAACTCTGGAATTCTATTTCTAAGGGAATCAATGAGACTCAGTTTAATGTTTTCTACATGGTATCAGTTCCAGAAACGATAGTCCTTCAATCTTGAACTTCAAAGTTCTGACAATGGCAGTTGAAGATAATTCAGTTCCAATGAAAGCTTCAACATCCTCTGCGGCATTTCACAGTTGAATAGCTCTTAACCCTACCTCCAATTCTTTCATATTTTATACAACAGTTAAATCCTAAGAAACCGAGGTGAGTGATACACAATAAAATGACAAAAACAAGAGGCACGAAATGCAGATTGCACTCACTTATAGGGAGAATATTACAAAAATAGTACGTGCTCCAAGGATTGGGAGCAAGAAGGGAAAGAAGAAAGTGTGTTACAAAACCAAAAATACTGGGTGATATAGCAATAGCAATTAAAAGGCTGGAACTTGGAAGTAATGTAAGATGGTTCGGGCAAGTTTTTCCAGATTATGATGTCTATAAAGGGAAACCCATTTTGGTGTTTATGAAGCTCTGGTGCACTTTTTATTTCGCCGAGTATGACCATGCAATTTATATGATTTATATACACGTTCCTGCTAACTGCTCCCAAGTGAAAAAAACAAACAAGTAACTAGTACTTTTACTTATCTCCCTGACTCACTCACATAGTGATTGCCACATCAGTAGTAAAAACAAAAGGAAAAGAGGGAAATTTTAAACATAACTAGAAGACTTTACGAGGAATATTCACTTAGAAACCAGAAGAACAAAGCCGAATGCCAGAAAAGGTATATTTTCTAATAACTACTTGAGGGCATCCGAGGACAGGTTGCTGAGTTCAAAACACAGGAAATACAATAGCAATGGCAAGAAAATGGAATAACTTGGAAAAGAGTTTTAACCTGCAGATTCCACATTTATCACAGTGGTATTGATCCTTTGAAACCTAGAGAGGAAAATCATATTCTTTTTTAAGCAAGTATATCGTAGTTAAGCTTGAATTTTTTAGAAGGAACTCAAGGGAAAATACTTACATCATCATCAAAAAAATTACATTTTAAGCAATAATACTTCCCCATGCAAACCCCACACTGAATGCATTTTTGTTGAACCTGAAAGGATATGATCGAAATCTGAAAATCCATCTTATAAACTTTGCACTAATTTCGTTAGTATTCGATAGCCACAATTTACAAGAACTGGAGATAAATGTAGCCCCAAAAAACGTTTTAAGGAGGAGGCTCACATCTTGTTCTGTGTGACACAATGAGCAGATGACCTGAAATATACACATAGAAAGTCTATGCATATTAGAATTCTGGAATAGTGTTACTTAAAATGTTACAATTAAAATAACCAAATAGACTGAGTAACCATCTAAAATAAATTCGAGAGAACGGAAAGAAAGAAAGAAAAAGCTAGAAAAATATGTTCAATAGAGATGACAAGTAACCTTCAAACGAAACCAAAGATAGTTAGTTGAACCGTATCGATATGGGGTCACAGATCACATCTTGTGATGTAACCCACAGCTTTTCCACACAACATTTCGTAAGACCAAATGGTATACCTCCTTCCCCAAAATAATAATAATCATAAACCCTTTGCCCTTCCTCTCTATATCTCTTAATAATAATAAAAGAATAAAAGTACCGAGGGAACATAATTCAGAGTTCAATGTATACATGGGTAAAAGTAATGAAAAACTTAGAGATGTTACACTAACCCTTTTTAATTCATGCCGAGGAATGTCATGCCGATTTAGAGGATCAACTTCCAGCGAATTCTGTTCAAGAGAATCAACATTACCAGTGAAATTTCAATCTTTTTTTTCATTTTTCTGATCTTAAACTAACAAGAACAGTAGCAATAGCAGCGGCAATAACATTACCAGAAATGGTAAAATTAAAAAAAGGGGCCCTAAGAAAAGAACAAGCGACCTTGGATTCGTTATGGCAATGCCTGCAATCAAATATCTCATCACAGCAAGGCGCTCTGATCTTGCATCTTCTTCTGTAATGTGAACAACTGACCAAAATATACATGTCTATGGAAGTTCAGTTGAATCTTAAAATAAAATAAAAATCCTCAAAAAGAAAAAAAAAAACAAAGAAAGAAAGAGAATTTTAAAGAAGCACCCGAAAAGTCCAGATCCCATCTCCATCAGTGATTCATCTGCCGTGGTGTTTCTCATTTGGGTTTCCAATCCACTCTCCATTTCTCTGTATTCTCAAAAATCCAAATGAAACCCAGATCAGAGAAAACCAAATCAAGACTAAGATAAGCTTATAAACATGAGCATTGATCATACACATCACGGAAAATAATGAAGAAAAATGAATTCAAGAAATAACCCTAGAAACCTGAGAGAGAATGGGATGGAGTCAGAGAGCTGATGGAGTATGGGGGAAAGAAAGAATCAGGCTATACAAATCATGATAATAGCCTTGTGAATTGGTGGGGTTGAAGAAGAAGCAAGCAAGCGCTCGGTTGTTAAGAATCAGGCTAAACTCACTGATTCATTCACTACTCCCGACCGAGGCGTCACGCCACCGTTTACCGGCCAATCATAGTACTTTAATGCGGAATTTTCAGTTGAACCCCTGTACTTTGAAAGTATCTCACATAAACGCCCTTAACTAAAATTTGTAAAGGCAGGTCTTCAAGTAGGAAATTTTTGGGAGATAGAACCAGATACATTTAGTTGGTTTTACGAGGTTCTCAAATCCAAAAATTCAACCAAGGGACAAGCTTAGTGGTTATCTCCCAATTCTCCCACAAGCGAGATCAGGGTTCGAGCCTCGACAGAGGCGTTTGGGGTTTAGGGCTATGGATAACTTCTAGACCCCCTCTGAACTCATTCACTAACTCCCCCGCTAATCCCCCACTGATGTATATCGAATGACAAAAAAAAAATCCAAAAATTCCCTACATTGCCTTTAGTAATGTCATTATGCATGCCCGTAGTGGGAAAGGCTACAAGACAAAGCTAAAACTTAGGTGTGTTGTTGGAAATCTGGTCTTCAAAATGTGTTGATGATGTGTATTATTTTCAATCTGGAATGCATATAACTTGCGAGACACGTTGTAACAACACTTTTCTAAAGACAGTATTTGCCTTTACCAGATGGTGCACCGGATTACCTCAAATTCGCCTTCAAGATACAACGAAACCAAACTCTAGGTTATTTTTGTCGGTATTTCCACAAACGAAGACAGACAAAATATCCACGAAGTAAATGTTAGGGCTGTCAATAGAAACCCGCGAACCGCGAATCCGAACCAAACGGAACCGAACCATAGGTTTTGGATTAGGTCCGTGGATTAATGGTTCGGACACAGATTGAAAAATTAGAAAACCGTGCTTCGCTGTTCGGTCAATGAATTTTCATAAAAGAACCGTGAATAAACCGAACCGGACCGTGAGAATTTAATAAATAAATAAATAAAATATACATATATACATACATATAGGAAGATGGTCTTATAAGGGCTCCATTACATTGCTTATGTAAGGGATTTTTCATTCGAGATTGAATTTCGACGATCTGAGACAATCCGAACCGTTAGATGTGCTTAAAACATGTTTTTAAGGTCCACCGCGAGGATTCGCAAAAAAAAAATACCCGGAAGGGCTTGATCTGAGTATTTTTCGATAAAAAACGTATATGTACATTTTATCGAAAATATTCGGATCAAGCCCTTCCGGGTATTTTTTTTATGAATCCTCGTGGTGGACCTTGAAAACACATTCTAAACGCATCTAACGTTTTGGATTGTCGAAATTCAATCTCGAATGAAAAATCTCCCTCTGAGAGAGAGAGAGAGAGAGAGAGAGAGAGAGAGAGAGAGTTTATTGGCTATTTGAAGTATACCTAATATTTGGTGGATTATTGACTATTTTTTTTCCCTTTCCCCAAGAGGCCAATTGTGAAAAGAAAAAAACCTACTGAATTGGCAATGTTGTACTATAGAGTTATTTGTGAATTGTGGTGGTATGGTTCTTTGCGTAATTGGTGCAACCGATATGTACTGCTGCTGTTATGGTCATCATTCTCAAAATTTGTCCCAGTTGTGCATCTGAACTAATGTTAGTGTCTGATTAGTCATTCCTTTTTCCATTTGCTTTACTCATTTTGGGGTCCAAATCTTTGTTATATTCTTTCTTTAAGTAAATGATTTGCTTTCTTGTTATATTCTTTTTTTAAGCAAATGTGGAATTTCTTTTTTTGTTTAGTGGAATGTAATAATTCGTGGATAAACCATAAATCGAACTGTGATTTTTTGCTTGCTTTGGAACTGGACCGTAGACTTTGGTTTGGACACGGATTGCGTTACATCGGACCATAGACTTTTGGTTCGGTTCTCGGATTTATACCAATCCGGACCAAACCGAAACGTTGACACCCCTAGTAAATGTAAAAGAATAAAGAACTTATATTCTATTTCTGTAAAATAACAGAATATCAGTATACCTAAAATTCTAGGAATATACTGTGTAGAGAGAGCAATTTGTTATGGAATTTATGGTTTAAATAATGACTTTACAAAGAGCCTATTATAGACTTATAGACACCCTTGGGTGAAAAATCATATCGTTAGTAGACACACATTAAAATGATTGCATCTTTTCAAAAGACACTACTCCCTCTATCTCGGAAAGTTAGACACTTTCACTATTCCAGCCCTACGAAAAAATTGTCTATATCTTTGAATCCGTAATATTTTACATAAGTAATATGGATCTCGTTTGATAGATTTTAATTAGTTATTTTAAACAAAGTTTTGAAAATCACATAAAACATTACTCCCTCCGTCCCTTTTTAAGTGTGTTACCTCGTAATTCCAACTTATTTTCTCTCACATCAACTTTTACAACTTTTACATCTACTTTCCACTACTTACCCTTATTAATATAATAATATCCACTAACTTTTCAAAAAGGAATCTACTTTTAAGGGCAAAATAGGAAATGTAGCCACTAATTTTTCAAAACACACACTTATTAAGGGACAGCCAAAAATGGAAATGTCTACACTTATTAAGGGACGGAGGAAGTATTATGAATTGAAAGATATATGAAATTTAGAAATGACACGCATTCCCAAAAGTGTCTAACTTTAGGGGACAGAGGAAATAATTAGGAAGGGTGGTCATGTCTTTTAAAGGCTATTAATTACGAAAAGTCATGCCTCTTTCTAGGCATCATTTCGTGGAAAGTCATGTCTCTTGTAGACATTAATTTAATTAGGAAGGATCATATTTCTCGGAGGTACCCCATGTTTCACATCCCTTTAAATAATCACATCCCTTTAACCATTTAATAAAGTCAAAATTTATGTGAAAAGGTATTGCAACAATTCACATAAGCCTCTCTCAGTATCTTTTAAAAAACCTTCAAACCATTTAATATTTTGAAAATTTCTAACATGTGTATCATGTACACCCCGTATTATTTATTATTTACCGTGGAATGCTTAGGACGTAAATGGGCATATCCAATACAAATGGTAAATTCACTCACGAATTCACTCAAATAAAAATAAGTCAAGAACATTCGGCCAATTACTATTGTAACACCATAAATTCAATGGCAAAAGCAGAATTGGTTTATGGACTGTGGACAGTGGGGCTGTGGATGAGTAGTACATGCAAGTTCCATCTTTCTTTCAAGATTATCTTACGAACATCGGGAAATTAATCATTCGGTTGGCGGTGCACGCGACCAGACGGAGTTTCAAACTCCAAAAAGAGGGGAGTCACAGAAGGGACACCCCCCATTAGGACACGCAAGAGGGGAGTTACCGGTTTCAACCAAATTCGGTACGTACCAGCTGGTACCGGTACAATATGGAATTCAAAAACCTTTTCAACTTTGGAGTATCCATATATAAACATTAAAAAAAATTTAAAGACCATTATGCAGGTTGACTCTCTACATATAAATAAAATAAGTACATGTTACTCATGATATTCGATTTGATGTACGAATATTGCTAAGTTAAAAAGGTATTATTAACAAACACTTTTGAAATACTAATGTCGATATATCAAATTATCCCATGTAACGTAAAGTGGAGCACAAAGCAAGAAAGATCAAACGGTTACAAATTAATAAAAAAGATCAAACGGTTACAAATTAAGTAATAAATTATTATCTAACAAACCCTCAAAACAGCTGAGAACATATATCACATGAGAGCAACTGCTAATGACTACGGTTCATGAAAAACAGCTCATAAACAACCCCAGCAAGCCCACCACCAATGAGAGGCCCAACCCAATAGACCCAGTGGTTCTCCCACGACCAACTTACTAGGGCCGGCCCAAACGAAACGGCCGGGTTCATCGAAGCACTGTCAAACGGCCCACCCACCAAAATATTGGCTCCCACAATGAACCCGATCGCAATTGGTGCGATAGTTCCCACAGCTTTCTTTTCGGGATCAAATGCGGTTGCGTACACGGTGTAGACCAGGCCGAAGGTCATAATGATTTCTAAGACGAGCGCGTTCCATACGCTTACTCCCGAAGATATTGAGAGAGCCTTCGTAGTCTGCACCATATCAAAATAACGAAGAGATTAGTAGTGTAAAGCAGGATAGTAATAATGCTAAAACTATTTTTGTAAATGACGAAATTCAAGTGCATAGGAAACTTGTATCAGGGTACGAA
Source organism: Gaultheria prostrata (assembly GCA_036023075.1). Classification (NCBI taxonomy): domain Eukaryota; kingdom Viridiplantae; phylum Streptophyta; class Magnoliopsida; order Ericales; family Ericaceae; genus Gaultheria; species Gaultheria prostrata. Next base: position 26,483 of record JAXBDA010001969.1, on the reverse strand, counting down.
CTCTTATGCACTACAGTTCTACTATTGACAAAAACAACACAAAATCAAAATTATGAACACTAAAAGATTTTATATATTCACATAAAAAAAATGTCCATAGCCGTCCCACGTACCATCCATACTTCTTCTTTCTGGTTCCATTTCGAGCTCATATTGATGATCTATACCGTTATTTTTAACACATTGTAGAAAGATGAAAATCTCTGCCAAAAGTCAACTTGATCATCCAACCGAAAATTATATGAATTTTCAGCTTAAACTAGATTTACAAATTAACCATACAGAATTATTCATATACCTATCCATAAAAGTTTCAAGTTTATTTTTTTCGAAGATCATCGATGTGAGCTCTGAATAGAGTTTGGAGGAATATGGAGGATTAAGCCTATCCCAACAAGTACTTTTTTCGTTTGAGCCATCTCACCACATTTCTGTACCGAATTAGTAGAAGACTAAAGGGGTAACTCTGGAGAAACGCCTCCCACAAGTTTATTTCAAAATTAAACACTAGAATATTTATCGATTTGGTAGTGATAAACTAACCATATGGGTGACAAACTCAAGTAACAAACAAGCCACAAGAGACCCCAGCAACTGAGCAATCCAGTAAAGCAGTCCACGCATGACAGTAATATGGCCACCAATACACGCGCCAAATGTGACAGCAGGGTTAACATGGCCGTTGGAAATATTAGCACTGATGGCCACAGCCACGAACAGAGCAAAAGCGTGGGCTAACGCGACAGCGACAAGGCCATCCGGAGTGGGGGTGCCGTGGTGGGTGATCTTGCTGAAAGCCAAACCCGAGCCCTGGCCGGCGAAGACGAAGATTAAGGTGGAGATGAATTCGGCCAGCACCGCCTTCAAGGCCGCGGGATGGGTGTCTTCCTTCCACGTGCCCACGGCGATCCACTTACGGGGTCGGTTATTGATGTGTGACATATCGTTGGATTGTGAAAATTGGTATTTTGAGGATTATGGATAGAGATGTTCTTGGTTATGCCATGCAGTCCTTGTATTTATAGTGAAGTAGCCTAGCTTGGTTAACTTGCAATAACCGGTTTAGTCGCAGAAGACATACTTTTTTTTTTAACGATAAATTTTTTTTTATTAATCTTTGAAAACAGATTACAAAGATTAAAAGAATCCGAGAAAATGGCATGACAATGCAAAGAGACATCCCAACAAGGATGAAACCCTCCAAAAGCAGAAGACACATACTTAAATAGGTTCGAAAGTACGAGGCCAAATATGAACTTTATGAAAGTGAAAGTAGAGGAATTGAAGTATGGTATAATATATTGATAGTACACTTTCTGTCATTCCCATATCAGTTGGGAAAAGAAATGCAGGCCACACTCAGTCTGTCTTACTTCACTACAAACAAAGCCTTTCTACGATAGAATGGCATGCCAAAGTGATGTGCTGGCATGCTACATATGGTCACCAGAGCCGGTTTTTGGCATAAGCGAACAAAGCTGCAGTTTCGGGATCTCAAAATTTGTGAAAAATATAGACCTCCAAATATTTAAGACCTTCATATGTGTTAGGTCTAATTATTTTTTGCTTAGACCTGCTGCACATAAAATAGGCCAAATATTTAAGCTTCTTACATATACCCGATTACAGTTGAGTCTGAGAAAGATCAAAGTTTTTCGGTATTAAAAGTTGTCTTCGGTCAACAATGCCTCAAGAAGGAGAAAATGGATTGGCAGCTGGTGCGCACTTGTCGGCTCTTGACCCAAAGCGAAGACGTACCGTAGCTTTGTTTGGTTGGTAGTTTTACATAGTAGTTTTGTATAGAATTGCGTAATTTTTCGCCTTTATTTAATATTTTAACAATTTTTTCCAAAGAATAATAAATAAATAAATTTTTTAATAAAGAAACAGTTAAAAAAAAAACACGAATGACGAAACAGTAAATTCAGGGATACTTTTTCCAAAATAAAAACCAAACAAATGTTTTAATGTTCTGCGAAGTAATTCAAAATTTTCTCCAGCGGTTCAACGCACCTGTGAATGGGTCATACGGGTTGCCGATTCAATCGTTTAATGGTAGCGATTTTCATTTAAATTGGCAGTTCTATGGCCAGTCCGGGTTTTAAAACATTGTTACATACATATAAAATAGTCCGACCATATTATGGCCTTCATAAATTTGCATATATATTGGATCAATCGAAAGCAAGAATAAAGAATAAAGAATAAAGATAAAGATACAAAACTAACTAAATAAGCTTGCTTTTTATTCTTCGGATTGCGAATTGCACGAGAAAAGAGAAAGAGAGAGATCACAAGAATAGAATTTTGATAGTCTGCTCAACAATTGAAATTAAGTTACTTACGCGTCAGTTAATCCGACCATATTATGGCATCGATAAATTATATATGTGGAATATATCAGTTGGAAGCAAGAATAAAGATAAACATATATAGAAAACTAACTAAATAAGCTTGTTTTTATTTTTCGGATTGGGAATTGCAAGAGAGAAAGAGAAAGCAAGAATATGATTTAATTTGATAGTCTACTCAACAACTGGACTTAGTTGAGTTACGCACGCATAAGCTAGTCCGACCATATTACGGCATCGATATATTTGGATACGCGTAAGCTAGTCCGACCATATTATGACATCGATAAATTTGGATATATGTTGGATCAGTTGCAAGCAAGAATAAAGACAAAGATAGAAAACTAACTTGAGAGAAAATGTTCGGAGACTCTACTTTTTGCAGGGCTGTGTTCCATTTGGAATACAATGAATGAGGTTATATTCAAGAATAAGGCTCCTGATGTGGCACATGCAGTGGATTTAATAAAAACTAGAATGGCATTTTGGATCAAGGCAAAGTTCAACATTATGGAGTATTAGGTGGAAAACTTCAAAAGATGCATTGAAGGGTCCAGGGATTAATAGGAAGATAAAAATTTGATGGGCTTCTGTGTGTGTGTGTGTTTGTGTTTTTTTTTTCATGTTCTGTTCAGCACTTCCAGCTTCCTTGTTGGAAGTGTTCTGTTTTTAACTTTGGGGTGTCATTGGTCAATGAACTAGATTCCTCGATTATATTCACTCAATACTCGATGTACCCTTGTCAAGCTTTATAAAATCTTCTTTTGTCGAGAAAAAAAGAAGATAGAAAACTAAGTAAGCTTGCTTTTATTCTTTGGATTGGGAATTGCTTTTGTCTCTAATTTCCTCAGGGGATTTAGATGCAAACTCAGTACTCCTTTTAAAGATCCAACGGTAGATAACTTGGGTGCAGTGTTGTTTCTAGCCGATCCCAAAATCTATCATGGAGGCTATTTATAATGATCGATTGCCAAATCAAATACTATACTGTACCCAATTTGATTGAGCAATCGATGTCAAAAATTTGTCCTATTTTATTGCATTGCATAATTGATTTTTGTGTAATCGTTTATAGAATTGATTATATAATTGATTATGTATTCTATTGTTCCCCCAACCATTTTTGATAACTCAATTTTGAAGCAACCTTAATCGATTACCCAATTGATTGTGTTATGTTGTGTAATCGATTATAGAATTGATTACATATTCGATTGTTTCCAATCATTTTTTGAAGACCACTTTGATCGATTACATAATTGATTGATTGTGTTGTGTAATCGATCATATCATAGAATTGAGTACATAATTGATTATGTATTCGATGGTTGTCAATCGATTACCCAATTGATTATACATAGTTGAAAAAGTTTTGATTTTTTACTATAAAAGTTACGAGACAAACGAAAATGTTACGAATCATATTGGAAAAAGTTACGAATTTTTGTCTAAAAGTTACGAGACGGAAGAAAATGTTATGAATCATAACTGGAAAAAAATAGATGATTTTTTGTCTCAAAGTTACGAGTTCCACAAAAAGTTACGAAACACACGAAAAGTTACAAAACGCAAGAAAATGTTACGAATCATATTGCTGAAAAGTTACAAATTCTTGGTATGAAAGTTATAAAACTCACGAAATGTTATACCAGGTCATTTATTATGAGGTGACGCAATCTTGACCACACAATGAGTGCATATCGTACACACCTTTAAGAGGTGCGTATTGTAGATTTTTCCCGAAAAGTAATGAAGAAAACGGAATTCAAGAAATTTGACCCAAGAAACATCCCCCTCAAGGCTCGTTTGGATGGGGTGTTAACGGGGGTAAAAAATTTGCCCGGATCCACTACTATGACTTGGTTTGGCAGGAAAAAGTACAGGGATATTATTTATCACCCGGACTGATTATTAACCCTGAAGGGTGCTATTTGTTACCGCCCAGGGATGTCTATATTTAACACCCCCTAATATCCCTGATAAAATTACCCAACTACCCCAAATAATACCCTCGGTCCTACCCCCACCCCCTACTACTGCTACTCCTAGTGGGAATTTTTTTTTCAATGCGTTTATGGATACACCACCTGTGTGTACCCCAAATGTACACCATCAAATTCAGATCATCCAAAAGCATTTTTGACATTTCGGATTTGAAATGCCCTATTCCGAGCATTTCAAATCTGGAACGTCGGAAAATGCTTTTGGACGGTAGAGATTTGATGGTGTACAATCAAAAAATAAAGTACTTCTGCGCATAAATTTTTATTTTTATTTTTGGCACTAAATTAAAGTAGCAATAGAGATCTTCAATTCAATACAAAAATTTAAAAAATTATATACATTAGTATTTTACATTGTTGGCTTGTTAGGTTGGCTTTCCGATTTCCTTCGGATAAAAAAATAAGTGTATTTTCGCGCGTAATTTTTTATTTTTTTGCACCAAATTAAACTACTAATATAGTTAATTCGATACAAAAAAAATTTGAAAGATTATATAATTTAGTTTTACATTGTTGGCTTGTTGACTTGACTTGTTGAGTTGGCTTTACTACCATCCAAACCAAGTACTCCCTCCGTCCCTTTTATAGTGTGTACATTTCCATTTTTTATTGTCCATTAATAAGTGTGTGTTTTGAAAAGTTAGTGAGTACATTTCCTATTTTGCCCTTAAAAGTAGATTCCTTTTTAAAAAGTGAGTGGGTATGATTATATTGATAGGAGTAAGTAATGGAAAGTAGATGTAAAAATTGTAAAAGTAGATGTTAGAGAAAAATAGTTGAAATTCCCAGGTAACACACTTAAAAAGGGACGGAGGGAGTACTATTTAATCCCCTCTCCATAAATCAACCAAACCAAACGCTAATTAATCATCTCTCCATAAATATCACATCAATGTGTGGCCACCCTCCATATATATTACCACCTACTATCTTATTCCTCCTCTATATATAATGACTCTAAAACTAATTCAGCATCCAAACGAGCCATCGGAGGGATGGTGTGCCGGGTAAAGAAAGAATCATTCTACACAGCTCATGATAATAGCCTTTTGAATTGGTGGGATTGATGAAGAAGCAAGCCCTCTATCGTAAAGAATCAACTTAAACTCACTGTTTCTTTCACTCCAACGAGGTGTCACGCCAACGTTTACCGGCCAATCAAAACCGAATTTTCCTAGGTTGCCTTTATTAATGTCATTATGCGTATCCCGTAGTGGGAAAGATTACGATACACAACTTATTTGGCAGTATACCATGTACACCCTTATTGTTTACCGTTGGATGCTTGGGACGTAAATGATTATATCTAATACAAACAGTAAACCTAAATACTTAAAAAAAAAATTGTCCAATGAATGAATTCACGAATTCACTCAAATAAACCCATTTCAAATATACTAAAACCAAAAATAAGTCATAATCAATTATTGAACATTCCGCAAATTACTAGTGCCACACCATAAATTCAATGGCAAAGGCAGAATTGGTTTAATTTGTGGGGCTGTGGGTGAGTACTTGCTAGTTGCTACTTGGACACAAGGACACAACGTACATACAATTTTTATAGAAAATCTGCAAATACTCATCGTGTGAATTTTACCAAAAAGTATGCAGAGTTTTTTTTTTTTTTTTTTGTTTGGAGGTGATAATGTCAAAATTGATTTTGGCAGTGCTAAAACTCTAATGCATAAAAAGCTTGTACCCTGCACATGAGTATAGGCCTTGTGTGCATTGAAGTTTTGACACTAATAAAAACGGTTTTAGCATTATCATTTACCCTTTTTTTATTATGTAAGTAATGTGAATAAAATTTTCCTCGCTTGCAATAGTAGTGTTGGAGTTGATGCGCATTTCAGTCGTCCAAAAGTATTTTGGACGGTCCGGATTTTAGAGAAAGAAAGAGGAGAGAGGAAGGGAGAAATCTGAGCCGTCCAAAACACTTTTGGATGGCCGAGATGCGCATTCGGACACTACGTGTGCGGTACCCTATTTGCATCCAAAATTTTCTTGGAATTAAGGCTAGTAAACCAAACCAACCAAATGCTGTTCAAAAAAAAAAAAAAAAGGAACCAAACATCTCTATTTCGAGCTCTTGTTCACTTGTTAAAAGGAATTTAAGATCGTGTTATTCTTTTTTTTTTTGTCATTCGTCATTCCTATCTATTACATGGGGGGGGGGGGGGAGAGTGGGACTCGATACTGAAATTTAAAATGAGGAGTCCAAGAGCTCTACGCCTGAGCTAGCTACCACTTGCCGATCATGTTATTCGATGAGCAATTTTTTTGGTTATATAACCGATGTGTAGAATAATTGCAGAACTATTACCGGCTAGCCCACTATAAACATAGTACCCTACACTCGATCGTTGATAGGTCGATATAACTTAAAAACCTTATGGCCTCTGAGGCCCATAACATGCCTACCCACCCAAGCCCAAACAAAGCTAATCCAGTTCAATTTGTGCTGTTTAAGAAATGCCTCACAATCTCATTTACACAGTCTACGAGTTTGAATCTGTCCATCTGAGTTACGACGATAAGAAAAAAAGGTAAAATTGGGAGGTGATTTTCGAACATTTGATGGGAATTATAAAAGATCCGTTATACTTGGATCTCCAAAGTGCATGTCCAGTTTTTCAAAAAGCATTTTTTCCATGTTAGATGTGTCATGTTTTTGCTCATAAATCATGAGCTAGATGTTGCAAACAAAAACTAATAGTATCACAAAACGCAAGAACAAAATAGCTTCATTAATTTATTGAACCTTCGGCCCAAAATAGCATGGCCGAATGATTGTTTAGCCATTGATATTGACATAATGCAACAACAGTTATGCTCATTTCGGTCTTCTCTCTATCTACAAAGAGCCAATGCCATTGATATCGACATAATGCAACAACAGTTATGCTCATCTCGGTCTTCTGTCTATAAAGAGCCAATTAGCTCGAGTAAAGATCATACCATATCTGGCCTCATCTGTATCGACTTGACACAATCTCATTCCAACTCAATTGAGAGCCCGCCAAGCTTTGAGGAATCCAAAGCCAACGTCAATTTTATGGTATACATTTAAACTAAAAAGGCATAACAGGTACTCCCTCCGTCCCTTTTTAAGTGATCCGCTTGGAAAACGTGTATTTTTATGGACGTTAAAAAAGGCATCTCCGTAGAACATTTTTTATTTATTTTTGCACCAAATTAAAGTACACAATGAGCACTTTAATTTGGTATTAAAAAAATTAAAAGATTTTATAGAGAAATACATTTTTTAGGGGTTTGAAATTACACGTATTCCCATATGAATCATTTAAAAAGGGACAGAGGGAGTAGTAATGTTTTGATACAAATTTTCACCCAAAATTGGCTAAAAGAAAATGGGTAAGCGCTGGTGTTCTCTATCATTTCAAGAAAAGTCAAATGCTATGGACAGAAACTTCCATGCACTGATCCAGACAAATGCTATGGACAAAGACGTCTATGCACTGATCCAAGACAGAGATGTCCGTAATATCGTCTATGCACTGATCCAAGACACAGATGTCCCTAATATGTGTCCAAATAGGCTCACGAGAAGAACCTGTTTCATTGCATGGACGTCCATGCAGCATTGCTCTAATCTGAAGGTGGTTAATAAGATTTCATTCAGCTGCGGAAAAAGGCCATATCGAACTGCATTAAAATACACTTATAGCTAGCTAGGCAGGCTGCTGTTTTCCCAATCTTCAATTAACAAGCACTGATACTCAATAGATTATCAACCAGAATTTAGATCCCAAAAACATTGAACATATCTTGATCCAATATTAAGGATAACAGACAGTACCGGATGCAAAAAGCAAACAATTGCAAACATGTGATAACCAAAATCTTTTCATCTTCTACAAATAAGGGTACTCAGAACATAAAACAATTCCTAAAACCAGCCTCCCAAACCAACAAGAGGCCAGGTTTCTAGTGAAACTCCAACGCATGCCTAATAGAAGAGGTCCATTGATGGTCACTCAATGAGACTTGAGATACTCCTGAACAATATGAAGACCTTCCGTGTCCTCCCCGTAATCCTGCAGAAGAAAAAGAAAGTGAGCTTCACATGAAAAGCTAGAAGAGTGGATGGAAGAGTTCAGTAATTCCTTCAGGTTCATACCTTCACAACCAACATAGAGCAACCCACTACCTTCCTTGCCTTACCCTCGGTATCGATCTTGCACAACTGCATGTCAATGGTACAACAAAGCCTTAAAAACAAAGTCATCAAATATCTACAGTGGTGAATTAACGGAATCTGATGGAAGGTACCAACAAGTTGTCGCTGCACAATATCTACTCAAAACATGCAGCCAAGACGCATTAGACAAGTAACTAATTTTTGGAAGGACAACAGACGCGCATTTAACTCATGTGGAAGATCACAAGCCAAATGCGAGATAAGATGTGCAGTTTTATTGCTGGACACAACTGGCCTCCTTACTAGACAGCACAATTAACAGAATCTATTCAACAAGGTTTGGTTTGAACACATACTTCTCAGCCTACATATTCCAACCCGACAATCAGTAGATAGCAGATAAACATATAACTACTAAAGAAGAAAGCGCACCATAAAGTTTGTTTCAAAAGGGTCACCTGCAACCCATGAAACAAACTCCAATTTCGTAATCCCTTTCAATCAAGAACAAGGGGCAACAGACCTTATCATTTTGATATATCATAACTGATTGAGCACTTGAAGGGCACAAGGGAACAATCAACAAAATTACAAGAGAGAGCAAGAAAGATGCACAGTGAATCGTCAAGTTGTAATCTAATCAGTTAGTACAAGAATTTCACTTACGCCGGCCCATTCTCCAAGAGTCTTAGCACTTGGAACAGTTATCAAGCTCACATTGTGGTCAGCACAAAGTGCTTTCACAAGTTTAACATAATCTGGCTGGTTGCAGTCCTCCGCCAATACACAAAGCTGTGCAGCATGCTTTTCAATCACTTTTGCACCCTCATGAAGACCACGAATAAGCCCACTATGAGCCAACGATTTCCTCAAGACAAGCTGCAAAGCTGTCATGATATCCATAGGCTCACCGAGAGCCGGAGCAGGTGCCTCTGCTGCAACCACCACCACCTCTTCACTGCACAAATAAATGTACTCAAAAGAGTAAATCCATTACCCAAAGAAAGGAGACATCCCCTTGATACAATCAGCCTACGGTGAGTGTTAACAAAACCAATACAAAGTTCCTTCACCCTCTTAATCTGAAATTTGGTTCTCAAAGTTACCACTCGAATGAAAACATAGGTAGAAGAAATGTCACCAAGATTACAGAACTTGTGCTCAGAAAATGCCACAAACCACGTGCTATAGAGTAAAGATGCACTCTGTACTTTAGCCACAGAAGAACAATATTACAAAGTGAAATGACATACCCTGACATTTTTCTTCTTCTTCAGGAGCCTTTATCTTCAACCTGCTTCAATAGGTCACAACATAAAATATGAGTGTAAAAATAAGATCAAGTTCAGCACACAGATCTCATTAGTCAGAAGCGAAATAGAACCCAAATATCATAGACAAAAAATATATCACGATGTTTCAGAAAACAATGAAATGGACCGTAAACCTATACATTGACCAGTCTATTGTCATTCAACTAACTTATTATAATCTCAAACTAGTCAAGTCAACCAAACCCAAAAACAAGATGAACAAATTGCCTGGGTAAACCATTAGACCAAAATATATATCTGCGCTGCAATTAGTGAAATTAGCCATTTAAAAAAACGGATGAAGCGCAGAGAGATTTAGGATCCCCGTGTTACAGCCTTAACTTCGGGCAGCCAATAGAGTGGGATTTCTCAAAGCCCTCCAAATCAAGAAACAAGCCCATGTTGAACAGAAGCGTATAATAACCAGCACAAATAGGTCACAGACTCGCAGCTCAAGCATCAGAAATGGCACAAGTTAACATGTATAAACAGACACGATTGCTCTTCATATATACGTATGTAAATGTGTCAATTTATGGAGTCCGGTTCCAAAACAATAAAAAAAACTCACGGAGTCACGGTTCAGTTCACAGTTTATCCATGGATAATTACATTTCACAAAATAAAAAAACAGATTCCACATTCCAACACAATAGATTTCCAGATTCCAACACAATAGCAAAAACTTCTGCAGCTAAAATTCATTAATTAGCAACTTATGGAACCCATTCGATCAACACTTCTGCCTAAAGGCTAAAGCCCATTGATCAAAAACTTTTGGATTCATCAGCAGCTTTTAAGTTTTAATAACCAATTCAAAATGATTCAAAGAGATTCACATTCAAGATAGTAGCACTAGCCACTAGCAGAAGCAAAATGATGCAGAAACAGCATAACAGTATACTGAAGCTTCTCGAAATACCTCTTGAATCAATCGAGAAAACCAGAGAGAGAGAGAGAGAAATACCTGGGTTGATCGGAGGAGCGGTCAACTTATGGTCCGGATCGAGTGAACCAGAGAGGGAGAGGGAGAGGGAGAGGGAGAGGGAGAGAGGCGCCGCAGTTATTAGGTTTAGGGTTTGGAGTGATGGCCGAAAATCTCTACCCCTATATATAAAGAGAGAGCTCTGGTTCTCAGCTTTCGAACGGCAATATGACCAAAATGACCCCGCCTATCCCTTCAATTTCTGCAACAAGGTTACTGCCAAATTACCCATCACCACAGTTATGAATTTTTTTTTCTTTTTGGATTTGTAATTTTTCTCGTAAAATAAAGTATTTTTGGGCATAATTTTTTATTATTTTTCTACAAAATTAAAGTATTAATAGAGATCTTTTAATTCAATGCAAAAAAAAAGGCCAAATTCAATTACCAAATTACCCTTCAACACAGTTATGACATTCGTTTGTTGGCTTTGCAATTTTTTCCGGATTTAAAAATAAAGTAATTTAGCGCATAATTTTTATATTTTTTGTACCAAATTAAACTACTAATAAAAATTTAATTTGATGCGAAAGAATTTGAAAAATTGCACACGAAAGTATTTTACATTGCTGGCTTGTTGCGTTTGCAATTTTCGGATAAAAATTAAAGTACACTCGCTCATAATTTTTTAAGCTGTTGCACCAAATTAAACTACTAATTGAGATCTTAAATTTGATGCAAATTTTTTTGAAAAATTCCTAATTTTGGTGTTAAAATTTTTGAAAAATTGTACACCAAAATATTTAATTTTTCGGTTCAAAAAACACGTTCTCCCTTAGTGAGGTGAACCATATTTCATTTAACACCGTACTCGTGGCAGCACCTAGATTGACCATTCATTTGCTCCATGTATATTAACCAATGAAAGCTCTATTTTTACGTTTGCAGAAAAACCAAGAGAAGGCAGTTCAGAAAAGAAAAAAAAAACAGTTGAAGACGTCAATGGTGATGAAATTCCTCAAGGCTATTTAAACGTTTTCTTCTACGTATTTCCGCTGCGGAGCTTTTTTTTGCATGCAAGAGCACAGGTCAGGTCAGTTTCGTATTGCTATGTTTTTCATTTACTTGTTCTCAGCTATACATGTGTGCTTTTTACTTGTAAGATTCTCTCTGGATTTCTTTTACACGAACTGTATTGTTGTGAAAAAATGTGTTCATTCAGTAATTATGAACAAGTTACATCATGTCTAACTTGCATGCCACATCCACATGTTTTACGAGGAAACTAGTTTATTTTTCCAAAAATGACGCTTATTCACGTCATTACAAGACTACTTCGAGATTTTGAATTCTATTTAATGCAACAAATGTTGCATATTCACGAGACATGTGAGAAAAGTTGCATATTCATGAGCCACGTTTTATGAGGAAAAAAATGCTCTAGCATTGGGCCGCCAACTCTCGTGGTCGTGATCCTCGGAAGATCCAATAGGCCCAGTATTTGGATTTGATGGTTGCAACAGAATTGGGAAGTCGACCGGCCTTCAATTGAATAATGGCCCAACTCTATTTAGGGCTTCATGATCCACGATCTCCATATGAAGGCCGTATGATAATCTTTAATAGACCCAATTCAAAAGGAACAATTTTGTTTTGTTTAAAAAAAAAAAAACTTTATTTTTTTCTGAGACATGCTAGAGATGTTTGTTAGTTGTTATTAAGATCTGATCATTGGTCATATGCATTAGGGTTTATGGTGCCCAATGGCAGACGCATGATTTGTGTCTAGTATATCGCTACTTGCAAGGTCCCAAGAAGACACGATATTGTATGCATAAGGGTAGCCACTGTTTAAAATAACTTGAAATTTTAGGAATTTTACCCCCCACATAAATTTTAAGAATATTTTTTCGTTTAAGGGACTTGCAGGAGCAAATTCCATAGAATTTTTCTTAAGTAACTTGAAAATTAGTATAATGCGTAAGGATACTTGAAGTTATGCAGAGACCCGAGTTCCCCTTTCATCTCTTGGGACCGCCCCTGATGGTGCCTACCAACTCGTTATGACCCCACTTTGTTTAAAACTACACCTTGTATTTTTTTTTTGTTGCTATTCATCATTCCTAATCTGTTATATGTGGGGAGGGGCAATGAGACTTGATCCCGGAATGCAGTGTGAGGCTTTCAAAAGCTCTACTGCATGAGCTAGCCACCACTTGCGTATTCTTTTAGCTTTGAAAATGCATATTGAGTTGTAAAACAATAATGCTACATACACACCCCATGGCTCACACTCTACCACACTCTGCTGACGTGTCACGTGGGTCCCGCATGAGGCCCACCCACTTAACCCATTAAAAAAAAAAAAAAAAACGAAAATTTTGAAATCTGGGGTTTTGACGTTGATCTGTAGCGAGAGAGAAGAGAGAAGAGAGGAAGAGAAGATCGCGATCCACCCTCAACTGCCCTCCACCGAAGATTCAACTCCGGCGTCTCTCCACCACGACGACGCCCAAGGCGATCGCAACCAACCCTCGACTGCCCTCCACCGGCGACTCAACCCCGGCGTCTCTCCACCACGACGACGCCCAATCGATGCACTCTACCAGCCAAGGTCTCTCTCTCTCTCTCTCAAATTGTAGAGATTAGGGATTAGTTCAAAAAAATTAGGGTTCCAAATTTGTAGAGATTAGATTGGTTGTGTTGATATTGATTTCAAATTCGAAAACCCTAATTTTTTTTCCCTGTTGCAAGTGTCAAGTTCTTAGTTTGGTTTACCTCTATGCTGAAGCACAAACCCTTGTGATTTATGAACTAGAGTGCACCTGATTCCATCCGTGAGCATGGACTTTTGCCTGTAGTGAATACCTTTGTTTCATATGGTAAACCTACTAGTTTTACAAAGATTGCAATTCCATACTATGCAGCGGCTGGTTTTTTTTTTTTATTAGTAAATTGTTCTTAAGCATCATAGTTCCTCCATACGAACGATATGCATAATTTTCTTCATCAGTCACATTGGAACCTGTATAAAAAAGCTTGTTGTTTTGGCACACTTTACAACTTGTATGAACAGCCTTGCTATGCTGTGTAGTAAGTATTATTTCAATCATCAGTTTGGGCTGTGAGGTGCGTGATTTTTTATCTGCAGCGGCTGGGTTGCGCTACAGAAAACAAAGCTTTGATCGTGAGCGAAGTGGAGAAGAACATTTGGCCAGCAATTGTGGCGGGGAAGGTGAAACCAGTGGTGTACAAGTATCTTCCCTTGTCTGAAGCAGTTGAGGGTCACCGGCTTATGGAGACCAGCAACCATATCGGGAAAATACTCCTCGTCGCGTGATATCTTGTATGATCTCTTGCAGCAACTGATTGAATAAAGTGATTCTGTGATTTCTCAGGAGCATGTGCTATGATAAGACAGATTGTGTTAGTTGCTTGAAAGGACATTCTTGTGTTATGTTGATCTCCCTTTTCGTGAGAAACTGAAGGCTCTGCCCTTTATGAACTCGGCTCAGTGTGTTAGTAAATGAGTCGACCTCGAATAAGCTTGCTAGAGGCTGAGCTCCTTTGGTAAAAAAAAACTAAACTCAAACACACCCTGGTACTAAACTAGCCCAGCTCAATTTTTTGGGCTTGACTTGTTGAAGCCAAGTTTGAGCTATATTACTTTTTAATGAGCCGAACTTAAACAATTAAATCCGTGGCTCGTTTTGTAGACCTCTAATTTTATGAACAAAACAGAGTAAATGAGTCTTTAATGTCTTTCTCTTGCTTTCAGGTAATCAGTCTTTAATGGCATCAAAATGGACTATCAGCGACAGAAGTGGCTGAAAAATTTGCAAAATGTGTCCTTTATGTTACATGTGAACCATGTATCATGTGTGCGGCAGCATTGTCAATTCTGGGTATGCACATTTTGTCAATTTTGGGTATGCACATTTTGTTGTCCTTGTATTAACTTAGTGCCTTTTGATAGTCTAGTATTTGTCTCATTTCATGCGTTTTGATTATTTTCTTTTCGTTGTTCCTTGTGCAGCAACTATGCAAGCTTAAAGTGGGAGACATGACTTCCTCTAACTTCAACTTCCTCAAAACACTACTTTTCAGCCTTGTTATTTCTATCATTTGGAGACATGACGAGAAGAAGAATAGTCTGCCATAAGGAGCGCGTGACAATGTGCCGAAGTAGAGCAGCCAGGGTATGAATGATGAGGACAAGGATGAGGACAACTAGACACTTAGGCTTTTTCTCTTTCTTTTTGTTTGTACATAGAGCCAGATCATTGGACAAATGTAAAACCTGGATTGTGTATAAGAGTTTTATTTTAAATGAAGTTTGGAATTTGAACATAAGCATTACTCTGCGTGAATCTATTATATGAATTGTGTTTGTTACTATTGTTGATTGTCTGATGAGACGTTGAGACGTCGGGCTAGGCAAAAAAACAAAGGAGATGCTGCCAAAATTTTTCCAACACAGACACAACACGAGGATCAAACTAGATTTGAAAAACCAAATAACACAAGTTCATGTCCATTTGGTAGGTGTGTGCATAGTCCAAAAGGCATTGTTCCTTGACCTCATATGTAGGGCACGTTAATGGTTCCTTGATCACATAACAAGTCCTTTTGCCAACCTGTCCACAATGTGTTGCCTAGAAACGGTTCAAGAGGAAATGGACACGGACACGACATGGACACAGACTGTTTCAGTGTTTGTACACTGATCCAGCATCAAAATACATGTTTTCTGCACTTACATGGACAGTTTCAACAACTCGAAACCCAAAAATCTGCACTTTTACAGCAGTTTTCAGCAACCAAAACGCAGTTTTCGGGACTTTTATAGTCATTTTCAGGATCCGAAACCCGATTTTCTGCACTTTTATATGCAGTTTCAGCAACCAGAAATCATATTTCTGCACTTTTATAGTCATTTTCAGCACCTAAAACTCAATTTTCTGCACTTTTTCATGCAGTTTCAGCAACAACAAACCAGATTTGTGGACTGTTACAGTTATTTTCAGCACTCCGGACACGGACATGAATATGGATACAATCAAACTGGACTAAAAAAGTACACAGATCCCCACAAGGTTGCAACACTAAAGATCACTATCTGTTCTAAAAAAGTACACAATACGATATAAGGATCAAACGAGATTTAAAAAAACAAATAACATAGGTCCATAAACATTCCATTGCCTTGCCTAACTTTTCAAAAGGAAACAAAAAAAAACATAGACGGTCCATTAACCAACCAAGTCTTCTACTCTTCGGCATTATTCACTCCATTCATCATTTGTAAAAAACTTTGTTGAACACCTTGCAAACCCTGCCATTGACTTCCCATTAAATTTGATTGTGGTGCTCCCCAACCTTGTGTTTGACTTCCCATGTAGGTTTGTGAGGTTGGCATGAAGCTTTGTGAACGTTGGAAGTTATGCATAACTCGCGGTTCATTAAAACCTATTCTGCCTTGTGTCATATTATGGGCCACCGCAATATCTCCGATCTCCTGAAATTAGCAAATTATATTACTATGAATCACTCATTGAATATTTCTATATGTCCATATTAACTAGCAATAGAAAATGTTTAGAAAATTATAACTTAACTTTTTTGTTGGACACGGCAGTCTTCCCGGCAGTCTCCTTTTTCTTCTTAAATGTTTCCTTTTTCTTCTTAACAATTTTTTCCACTAAACCTTGCTTCCTTTTACATGGCGGTCTCCCTTTTCGAGTAACGCTTTCCGGATCAAGTATGTTCGTGCTTTATTTGGAAGGTATAACTCCATCTCCGAGTGAAAAAGAATCAACCGTCTCATCAACCATATTGCTTGCACAAGCAACCGAAGTTTCAATCAACTCCCGTTTTAACTCGAGCCCCCGTGCCATCACCATTTCATACTTCTCTTCATTGTCTTCCACCAAGTCGGCAATCTCCTTATAGAGATTGCAAACGTTGTCATTCCGGTGCGCTTCAATGCCTTTTGACGACTTATCGTAACCTATCCGAACTTTAGTGTGGACCCTTTTTCACATTTTTGCACCATCTTTTCAACACATACTTTTCTGGCACTTTGTGAATTCCCCTAATCTGGTACACAAAAAGTTGATGTTTACACACCATTCCTTTAGACTCAAACAACCGGCAATTACAAGGTGCTTCATTTGTTTCAGCATTAAAATGAACTTTAAATGGCACATTCTTCTGAAATTGCTCCTCCTTCTCCAATTGTAATCAACTCTTCCACCTTATATAATGTCACAACATCACCTACTTTTGTTTCACCTAAAGAACATAACATTTTCCCAACAAATTGGTCACGAAACTCTCTAACCTTTTGAAGAGTGTAGACGCTTTGAAATTGCTTCTCCAACCCATCATTAGTCATGCAAGGAATGTAGGTGTGCCAACTATTGTGATCTTCTTGTTTTTCATTTTCCACCTTTTTGGTCAATGCATTTTCATATTGCTCAACGAATGGCTTCAAGGTCGTCGTAGAAGTAATGTAACCATCAAAATATGCATTCATACTCTCGCTTCTTTGTGTGGATGACATTTCCGCCCAAAACACATCTTTCACAAAGGCAGGCACCCACCGTTTCTTCTCCAAATACAACCCATGTAACCATGTGTTACTCTGAAGCTCATACTTTTTCATGAACGCATCCCAAGCAGTCTCAAATTCTTCTATTGTCAATGAATCGTACACTGCTTGGCGAAAACATAAACTAATTTTTTCATAAGCTTCGTACCCACCCAACTTTTCTCCCACCTTTTTCATTATATGCCATATGCACCACCGATGTCGGGTATTGGGGAATATAATTTCGATAGCATTTTTCATGGCCGCGCATTGATCGGTAATAATTGCATTGGGAGCACAACCCGACATGCATGTCATCCACATCTTAAATAGCCACGAAAATGTCTCCGTGTCTTCATGAGAGATGAGTCCACATCCCAATAATACCGAGCTACCATGATGATTCACGCCTACAAAAGGAGCAAAAGGCATCTCATACTTGTTGACGAGGTATGTTGTGTCAAATGTCACAACGTCACCAAACTCCTTACAAGCTGCCCTACTCCTTGCGTCGGCCCAAAATACATTCCTTAGTCGACCCTCTTCATTCAAATCCATTGCATAAAAGAACTCTTCATTGTCAGATTTCATTCTCATGAAATACTGATGCATTGCTTCAGCATCTCCTTCCGTAAGTTGTAAACGTCGATGCTTATCCAAAAAATTTCGGCAATCCTTCGGCAAATATGGAACCTTATCAGGTCCACCAGCTTCAATTTGAAGCGCGTCAATAGTCTTATGCAACCTGATCCCAGCATTGTCATGCAATACAAGAATCTTTTTCACACTTGAATCAAGTACCCTATTGCTCTTAAAAAATCGAGACTTTCCCGGACTTTGTTCATGATTGTGCCCCAACAAAACCCGACTTACCCTCCACTTTCCCTCCTGGGTTAAACAAATATTAAGGTGAGCCGGACATTCCGTTTTTGATTGTGGGCGTGGCTTGGCAGGGTTGTTTCCTCTAGGCCTTGCCTTTCCACTTTTGGTGCATTCAAAAATAACATGCCGCAAGACTCCATCTTTTCCCTTTTTCGAAGATCTTTTAGCCACTGCAAACCCCTTTTCTTTAGCGAATTTTGAGTAATACAAATAAGCGTCGTTGGGGGTGTCAAATTCCATTCCCATCTTCGGTTCCTCGACTATATCTTCATAATTCTCAACTGGCTCTTTCCCATTAGCACACTCCTTTATTGGAGAACCATTCCCAACCTCTTCTTCGTCTCCATTGTCTCCACTCCATGCCTCTCCCACATTTTCGTCCCTTCCAATTTGAGAAGATATAGGACACATCGCCGATGGAACAGACTCCGGCGGTATAAAAGACAATGGTGATGGTAACTGAAACATCACCTACACGTTAAAAATCTACGACAACTAGTGAGAATCATATGAGGAATACGAAAATAGTGAGAATCAACAACAACTAATTCTAACATCAAACTTATATTTTTCAAGATTAAAATAGGTTTGCCATGGAATTTGGAATTAATTCCCAACTAATGGAACAGATGAATTGTAATTACATAGATTATAAGTTATAACCCACAACCAAATCAGCCCTAGTAATGTGACTCATGTTTAACTTCCAGGAAAAGTGCAGAAAGAACACACCCAATTCTGTTTTACTATTTGAAAAGCACACAATAAACCCAAACTAACCCAGCAGAGAGAAATTCCATAAGTTTGAGAACATCTTTTAGGGTCAAAACTGAAATTTATGTGTTGAACACCACCATGAAAGTTACGCATTACCCAGATTTGGAGTTCAAATAAAATACCCAGTTCACAATTCATCAATCAAATGCCCTAGAAATGATCAAACACATTCTACTTTACCAAATAATTTTGCTTTCTAATCAAGAAGAACTACCTTGATGATAGAATTACCCGTGTAATACACATGTATAAATTCAGTGAAAAAACAGTGGAGACAAATAAATAAAGATATTAGAGTGAGAAGAGAAGAACCCTCACATGGTTCGAAAAGAAGCAGTGACTGAAGAAGCCATTGTTAATTAGCTAACGGAGAAGTGAGCTCCACTGTGTGAAGCTGTGCGAGCCCTTTCCGATTATTCGGTGAAACGACAGGGTTTTGCACGGGAATCGAAAAATAAAAGGTTCAGAAGAGGAACTAGAAGGAGGTTAGAGCTTCGATCTTCTTCTCCGCTTCGATCTTCTTCTTCCCAGCTCAACTTCGATCAGCAGAGCTTCAATCGATCTTGGCTCTCTCTCTCTCTCTCTCTCTCTCTCAGACCAGATGGTGCCCGCGAAAATGAGGAGGAGAAAATCCAGCTTTCACGTTTTCAAAATTTTCATTTTTATTTTTTTTTAATGGGTTAAGTGGGTGGGCCCCATGCGGGACCCACGTGACACGTCAGCAGAGTGTGGTAGGGTGTGAGGCATGGGGTGTGTATGTAGCATTTGGTCGTAAAATTATCATCTTTTCTGGTGCAACATAAAGTTATCATAACCAAGCAGAGGCGAATTATAATTAAATTACCATTTAAAGTCGCAACTTTTTTTTTTGGGAAGTGCCATCTAACGTCACTTAAACTTGTACGTTGGGTTAAAGTTTTAACAATTAATATGAACAATTACTAGAGAGAAAATGAAAAAACCGACACTGGTTGATGGTGTAAAGTTTTTCTTGATAGGTGTTTACAGAGCCGGCCCTAAGATTCTCGGGGCTTAAGACAAATTTGTGAGGGGAAAAAAATATTCTTATGAAGAGGGAAAATAGAGGCCTCAGTACTTGAACCATGTACCGATTGGATAGCAAAACTAAGGATTTCCGCTGAGCTAGCAAGCTCATATGTTATTTAAAAAAAAAAAAAAGCAAGCTCATTTGTTGTATAAGTGTTATATTAAGTATATATTACATATTTGGTTATACCTTTTGGGGCCCTAATTTTGGACCAAAATTCGGGGAATTAAGTCATCTGCCTCATGCGCCTTAGCTCAGGGCCGGCCCTGGGCGTTGGTGGTGTAAAGTTGTAAACTGTAACGTAGCCTCTGTTGGCCGGGAGCCTGGATTACTAATTAGATGACTGCAAGGCTCCGGTTAGTGTGTGAATTTAATATTTAGCTAATTACTACTGTATTAAGTAATTGAATTTCGTTGCCAACGCATGGCGGCAACGTGGGATATAATTTGTAATTATCGCTTTCATAGAAGTTTAAGATTAAATTGATTGTTAATCCTATTTTATTAACACGAGAACGGCTTGACATTAGACAAAATCAATGAGAATGAACATCTGCTCTCTCTCTCTCTCTCTCTCTCTCATACGGATATAGTTTAACATTGTTAGCTTTTGTGCAGTTTAAATACAGATTCGACTATCGGTATTGAATCTTTGGTGTACATAAAATGCACACAGTTTGTGCGGCTTATTTTTTGGTCTACGAATAATCTGTACTCGTAGCATTTTCATTAGAATACTACTCAAGCGAATAACAATGAAAACTATCTTGAAATTTAGCTCATATATCGATGTCTAATTAATTTTAGGGTTTTGGATGAAAGATTTTTTGAACCCGGATAGATGAATAATTCGAAAGAGCAAGAAAATGCAAATGAAGTACGTAAAGGTAGGGATGGCAATCTTGACCGAACCTACGGGTACCCAAACCATAACCGTTTTTTTCCCCCAAACCATAACCGAAATATTCCCCATGGGTACAGGTATGGTACGTGATGTGAGATAACCGAATGGGTTCGGTTCGATTCGGTTCTGGTTTGAGTTGATAATTGAACCGTTCCCCGAACCGAACCGATTGGATATGTGTAACTACAAAATTACCCATCATATGTAGAAGTTCAGCCTGTGTATAACTTCAATGCATTGAATTTCTACTTAGATGTAAATTAGTTTTGCATTTAAAATTTCCAAATGCATATTTGCATACCTTTTTAATTGATGGATCGGATTTCCAGTTTAACTGATTTTCATATTTGAATTTCATTTATAATTATTTCATTTTTATTTTGCTTTCTAATTTAACGGGGAGTACCCGAACCAAACCGATCCCCGATTGGTTCAGTTATGGTTTCAATTTCCCCTACCCGTTCGGGTTTCGGTTCGGTTCTGGGTACTTATCTAGTTTCGGGTAATGGGTTCGGATATGGCAATACCCGAACCGAACCGACCTATTGCCATCCCTACGTAAAGATCTTGAATTTAATTTTACCGCGTTTGCTCCTTGGATTTAAATTAGGAGATGAGAGTAAAAGATAACTAAAATAAGGGAGTACAAAAAGATCAAACGAAAAAATTCGGTATGAAATTTCGGCAATTTTGAAGTACCACTGCAAAATTGAATGAGTTAGATCGATCTAGGATAGGTTTGGTTCGCTCTAATAAAAAAAAAAATTCTTTGTGGTTGGATATATTTGGAATAATTATCTCAAATGATGAGAAAAATCTAAAGTAAGTGAAAAATTGTGAGCAAAAGTTAAAAAAATAATCACTAAATATGATAAAATTACGAAAAGAATTTTTTTATTGTCCATTAGTTTGTCTTTTATTTTTTGAACTTCCGTCTGTAATTGTATATTTTTCTGATTTCGTTCGTTGATATGAAATTTTAATCCCAACTATTTTAAAAAATAATTAAAATCAGTTCACCAAACACCAACCATACTAAATTCCTTTTTATTTAAATTTGAAATCTACACTAGTTTCTATTGGAACGAGCTGGCGAAGGTCATCTGAATGCCCGTGAGAGGGAATTCTGGAGCTCGCAGTAAATCTCGTCTGGACGGGATTTAGGGCCAAATGTCCGGAAGGTGGTTAAAAACATCTAGGTCAAACTCAGGCCCGGCTCATGGCATAAGCCAATGAAGTCAGGTCCCCAAAAAATATAAAAAAATGGGGGGCTCCCAAATATGTAGGCCTCATATATAATGCAGACTTAATTAGTACGTTTGCTGCTAAAAGTGCAAGAAGAGTAGTGTTCAAATAACCGATTTAAGAGTATTGTAATTGTTAGTATTTATTTTTTAATGACTATATGTTTAAATTGTGAATGGTAAATTTTGTGTAATGGTTTTTTATGACTATTTTGAAAAAATTTATTGTGCAAAATATATGGAGGGCCTCATGTAATGATTCTGTTTCAGGTCTCCAAAAGTAATGATCCGGTATTGATCAGACTCTTTTCAATACTCCGAATACAATTTTGATGAGTGAGATGATGTTACATCTTGAGAGAGATGCCTTTCAAAAAAAAAAAAACCATCTTGAGAGAGAGAACTTATGCATTTACTCCATTAAGCGTGAATTGTTGTGGCTCTAGTGGAGTACCGCAGTTTGCCAAATCTCGTATATTTTTGTGTTTTGTATATATATTTATAATGAAATAGAAATTTCATTAAATCAACAACCTAAGAAGACAGAGTCTCAAAATAAACAACATATGTACATGAATAACAAACTACCACAAACCAACAGAAATAAACAAAAACAGCAAGAGCATCCTTGGCAAGAAGATGGGCTCACTAAACAACTTTATAACCTTTGAAATTCTACAAAAAAAAGAAAAGAAAGATAACTTAGCAATCTCCTCTCTCAGGTTGTGAATCAAAAGGTGTCATGGTAATGACACTCAATCCTTCCTATTTACATGATGGCATCAAAACAATTAGACAAAATATAAACAATATTATAATTGTGTTCTAAAGCCTATTTAATAGCTTGTTGGATTGCTTTAATTAATTTCTATTTGGAGGAGACTATTGCTGTATATGGATATGAAATGTTATGCAATAAGGCTCCCACAGATGGGAGACTGTAAAACCCAGGGCACTCCAAGCGCTTCCTTGCTATATGCGTTTATTTTTCTTGCTTTTGTTTTGGGGTGTGATGATGTAGAAATTTGGAACTATTTTTTCAAGGGTTGACCTCGGTCAAAGTTTGAGACTTAAAAGATTTGTTTGCTTCCAAAAGATTTTAGATTCGACACACCTAGAAACTATCAACTCTTATGAGGCAGTTCATATCGGGTCCTGCTCTGAATTTAGTATATTGCCCACATCCATCCTGCTAATAAATATTGAGATTGGCTATTCAGATATGAATTGAGAGAATGTGCACAAACTGACTTGATACTTGGAGTTAAAGAAAATAAAGAAAGCCGGAAAAACTGAATTATCAGAACTAAATCTCGTACTTGAAATTCGATTGATGGCAACTTTTCTTCTTCTTGTTAGATGTATAGTACTCCCTCCGTTCTCAATTTTTGGTCCCAAAAAGTATCTTTTGTTTTCCCAAAAAGATTGTCCCTATTGAAAAGTAACGGACAAAAAGTGTTAAGTTTACTATTTTAGCCTCACTTTTTGAAAATAAATGTATATATTGATGATGTTTTGAAGGGTAAAAAGAGAAAAGAAAAAGTATGACAAGTATAATAATGATATACTCCGAATAAATTGTAATCCCTAAAAGAAACAATAAATTGGGACGGAGGAAGTAGTTGCAACTTCCTATGTAGTTGACTAGTAAGACATCACTATTCACAACTACCAATGTTATAGCCATACCACTAGTTTTTTACAGCAGAAAGTGGACTTTTTGTTGACTTTTATTGTTTACTTCTACTAATTGTTGTACCTTGCTAATTAACGCTCGTCCCAGTAGTAACCATGCCCAAATAGAGCACTAGAAACGAATATTTTTCTATAACTCATGCGTTTAGACCGGCGTACAATTTTAGGGACTAATCCCGCGCCGTTCATTAACAAGGAGTCAATTAAAATCGAAACAAATATCCGTATGGATTGGTTACTAGGATTTGCACCATATAGACTTGTCGCAAAAAAGTTAATAACTTGCAGTACTTAAGAGTCATTGACTAATTCCTGTCGAAGAGATCTGGATAATTTCCAATAAATCACGAGACAAACGAAGCATTCTAGGGATCAATAGCTGCGTTGTGTTGGAATACTATTTGACATTGCTTACGTGGTATTTTCGGTCACTAAGTTATTATCCTAACTCATATAGTATGTGTAATTTGTCTCCTAAAAACCTAACAAAATTATTGAAATTTCATCTACAAAATTTGTCAATGCTTGGATGATTAATCACTCGCATTATTTTTTCCAAGTAGATGATCGATCAGCATAGAGAAGGGGTATATCGGTAATTCCAACAATTAATGACATATTCTTTTTTTTTTTGATCCGTTATTCCTAATCTATAACATGAGGGGAGGGGAGAGTGAGACTCGATCCCGAAATCCAGTATGGGGCGTCCAAGAGTTCTACCACATGAACTAGCCAACACTTATAATGACATATTCGGTCCACAAATAAATATATATATGCAGGCTGCCAAATGATTGAGGCCTAGAAAGTGGAGCTCAACCCACAAAACATGCCCAATTCTATATTCAATTAATGCCGCCTGTGGAGTGGAGTGGATACCAAACATACTTAGTGAATATCTTCACCGCCATACTTGCTTGCCCTCCATTTCTTCTATGCTTGAAAGACGGACTATTAGTTATACAACTGTACAACCCATTTATTAAATCAATTATTTAAGCTTATAAAAATAGAATAAGAAGAAAAAAAACTAAACAATTGCTTCTCAAATATACCAACCGAATCCCTCATAATAATGCAATGAATTTGTGGGAAAGCAATAGTAGTGTTTTTTTTTTTTCTGGTCTTGGCCTCGGATTTAGAGTTTGCTTCATCTTAAGGTCTTCATGTTCAATTCTCATTATCAGTAACTCTTAAAGCCACCTCATGTCAAGTGTAAGCATGAAAATAGCTGCGGGAGGGACTAATTGTAAGAATTAGTCCGAGAGGCACGGAAACTGGCTCGGCCCACCTTGCATTACTAAATTAATAAAAAGAAGCAAGGAAAGCAATAATATTGGATATGCTTTACTTAGGACACTAACTAGTTAGTGCTAAATACATGTATTTTGGCAAGGCATTGACCCTCTTACTTGCCAACCCCCCACTTCTTCACCATCACATGATGTATTTCTTTACGCCAAGAATCTCTTCACTTCTTGAGAGCCCCTTCGCTCGTTTTTCTACCAAATAGTTTTACAAATAAAGAAACCAACTATAAGGGCTCTCTTAAACTCTACGGTGCGGATTTTTTTGTTTGGGATCAAATTTCGACAATCCGAACTATTAGATGTGTTTAAAACGTGTATTTAAGGTTCAACACGAGAATTCGTCAAAAATAAATAAATTACCCGAAAGGGCTTGATCCGAGCAGTTATCAATAAAATGTATATATATATATATAGGGAGCTGATTTTGGGGCTCCCTTTTTTTATGCAAGCACTCCAAAATTTAATGAAGTTACAAAACTACCCTTTTCAAAATATAAAAATTACTGGAGGCACTCCACCCCGAAATTATCTCCTCATTTACTTGAGGCACTCCTAACGGAAATATGAACCAAAACCTCTTTCCGTTGGCAGCAGATCCTCTGTCTAAAGCTACCTGCCCGACACCTCTATCCCACGCCCTTAGTGCTGCCATGCAAGTCGCCCTTTTTATCGGCAACTCTGTTAATGGCATTGTTAACTCAAGGCAATTGTTACTTTTTTTTTTTACAATATCCTTCGGATAAAAAAAATAAAGTATTCCACGTTTAATTTCTTATTTTTGTTTGCACGAAATTAAAATACTAGTAGAGATCTTTCTTTCGATGTGCAAAAATTTAAAAAATTATATACAAAAGTATTTTACATTGTTGGTTTATTGAGTGGGCTTTGTAATATCCTTCGGATCAAAAAATAAAGTACTTCGGCGCATAATTTTTTATTTTCTTTTGCTCCAGAATAAACTACCAATAAAGATCTTTAATTCGATTTGAAAGAATTTAAAAAAATTTATACGAAAGTATTTTACATTGCTGGCTTGTTGGTTTAAATTATTTTGTACAAAATATTTCAATTTTTTTAGCAATGAATTAAAAATCTCTATTAGTAATTTATTTTGGTGAAAAAAAAAATCATACGTGGAAGTACTATGTTTTTTATCCGAAAAAAATTGCAAAGCCAACAAGCCAGCAATGTAAAATACATAAATACACAATTTTTTAAATTTTTTCGCATCAAATTAAAGATCTCAATTAGTAGTTTACTTTGGTGTAAAAAAA
>JAXBDA010001968.1:0-47879 GCA_036023075.1 Gaultheria prostrata | reverse complement strand
GTCTGAAAAAACAAAATTTATTCATTGCAGTGTGAATAACGAGATTAGTAAAGGGATTCATTTGATGTGACATATGACAACATTTTGTGCTTGGTATATTTGAACCATAACTGAACCAAGGAATCCAAACTGCATAGATATATGAATCAAAACTAGGACAAACCTTTCAAAGATACGCCCCCTTTCTGACTTTGAATGATTTAGCACAATACCAGGCATAAGTGGCCCACTCTGAGTCTGACGACTATTCCCAGATGAAGTTCTAACCCTGGCTGGTACAGCATCCTTCTCTGGGTGTGAAGGTGGCAACTCAGTTCTTGACGCATTTTTCTCTAGTTCAATTTTACCTTGGTAGTCAGAGTCAAGTAAATCCCTTTCTGGAAATTTTTCTTTATTGCTCGAAGACTCAACCGGAGGAAGTATACCACCACTTGTTTGTTCACTGAAACAATAGTACGTAAAGAAGGAAAGAGAAAACAAATAAATGAGAACAGCCGAAAAAAAAGTGAAAGTATACACACGTCGGACATGGCAATCATCATACTTCTTAACTTGGAGTAATTGTCAACGGTGAATACTGGTCAACAGTTATACAGTTGAAAAAACTAATGGTGTAGGATTTTTCTTCGAAATTGCATAATAACCTGAAAACTATCTTAACACATGGAACTAAAATCAACAAGGTGCCTCGTTTAGGGAACATTTGGTTTAGATTTTATTGTCATGTGGACTATATTACAGAATCCGTCCACATTGAATACTGACGAGGAACACAAAGTATACACACATGTCGGACATGGCAATCATCATACTTCTTAACTTGGAGTAATTGTCAACGGTGAATACTGGTCAACAGTTGTACAGTTGAAAAAACGAATGGTGTAGGATTTTTCTTCGAAATGGCATAATAACCTGAAAACTATCTTAACACATGGAACTAAAATCAACAAGGTGCCTCGTTTAGGGAACATTTGGTTTAGATTTCATTGTCATGTGGACTATGTTACAGAATCTGTCCACAATGACTACTGACGAGGAACACACCATTACGGGTAACTTTGATAGCAATTACCAAAACTGCATGTTTGATGTAAAACAATGCGATCCCTCTTGGCAATAACAACCAGGGACGGATCCAAGGGGGGTCACGTGGGGGCACGTGCCCCCACTGGCCCCCATTTGTCAATGAAAAAAAAATTAATTTTGGAAAATAAGTCTCATATATATATTATTTGTGTCGGGATCATGTAACAAAGTAGGCGTGTTCTAAGGTGGTAAAGTGCATTGCCTCCATTCCGGAGGTTGTGAGTTACTCCTGGCTCACTTTTTTACGCTACAAAATTTAAAAAGTTATCAATTAAGAGTAAATGTTGAGGTTTGAACCCTAGACCTCTGGTTCCAAAACCAATGCCTTCCCTCTTGCCACTAAAGCAGCAATATTCATTGTATGACAACCCAGTAGTTTTTGTTATATATTCTGAACGTATAATAGTAATAACAATTCCCCTAGTATTTTTTTTCCTGAATTTTAATGTTCTCCCTTCTTCTTCTTCTTTTTTTTTTTTTACTTTTTTTCATAAAAATTATGGATTATAATCTTTATAGTCCATAATAAATGTCTTAATTTAGCAAAATCGTTGACTAGGGAAAAATATTGCACGATTACAATTAATAAGATGCCCCCACTGGGTTACATTGCTGAATCCGTCCCTGATAACAACCATTTAGTGTGCACTAGTTGAACCAAAATGAAGTAATCAATGCTGTTAAAAAGCCATAATACCTGCAAATAATTTCATGTGTAGAAACTGATTTCCCCAAACTGAATCTCGAGTAAGATGCATTCTGCCAAATAGAGCAAGCAGTTTTAAGCTAAGTTTCCTTCAGAATGCAATACTTCAACGGCGCAATTATCCTTCTGAAGTAATGGAAACGACAACAACTAGATAACTTGTGAAGCTTTACACTGAAATAAAAGTTTATAATGATATGAGGCAATTTGACAACCTTACTATTAACAACTTGTTTCATGCTTTCATCATCTTCCCTGATTTCTTGTATTTCGTCATCATCATGCACCTGGCAGAGCAATAAAAGGATTACTTCAGAGTTCAGATTCACCACTACAATCAGTTTGAGAAGCTAATACAGGATGATCATCATCTTTGTGCGAGTATCTGGCTGATCATCTTTAACAACATATTTGACATTTACCGAGGATGCTTGGGCTTTTAAATCTTCGATATCGAAGTTCCAGGCGCTAACCCCTCGCTGGTACTCACTCTGACAAGGACGGGAGAAAATATCAATATCCAGAAGAAATGAAATAAAAACAGAACATAAATGACAAGATCTGATCCCCACAATTAGATTCAATATGCAATTTTTTCTATTTGATGCCATGTGCAATTATAACTAAACAATTTTGATGAAAGATTCCACAACACTACTATTAGATTCTTAACCACCAACTCATCTAAAAGTTGAAGCTGTTAGAGAGAGGGATAACTTTCTTATTTATATCCACAACACGCTCCCTCGCGTGTAGCCAGACATTCCTCCATAAGCGGGCTAAACACGTGCAAATATTTAATAATTTGGTAGGCGGTGAGGTTTGAACACATGATCCATTGCCTGCTCTGATGCCATATTAGATTTCTTGGAGGGTTCCAACCTAAAACTAGTACATGATCATGGGCAGCCTCTCCCTTCATTGCCAATTGGTTTTGATTTGGATATTTTAACATGGTATCAGAACAAGGCTTTCGGACAAGACTATATGTCGTTGATGGTTGGTTCCCCCTTTGTTTGTTGTTGATGGTTGATAATTGTCGTATGTGTTGAATCATTTGTTTACCTCACCACATGCGAGTCGGGAGTCGCATGTGCGGGGGAGTGTTAGAGCTTGTCCCACATTGGTTAATTATAACCTCCAAAACTAGTACATGATCTTGGGCGGCCTCTCCATTGATTGCCAATTGGTTTTGAGTTTGATGCTTTAACAACTACAATTGACTACTCTTTTCGCAAGGCACAGCTAACGGGAATTCCACTTATTCAACCTCCTCTTGATTCCAATAAGTGCCTGGTGAAGAGGCTAGCTGATCATTCAAGCTGACTTCTGATTTTCTTATCGTCATATGTTTATCACTAGACGGACTAAATTCCACCATCTCTCGTTCACTGGTCGGACAAAG
The DNA here is from genome assembly GCA_036023075.1 of Gaultheria prostrata. Taxonomy (NCBI): domain Eukaryota; kingdom Viridiplantae; phylum Streptophyta; class Magnoliopsida; order Ericales; family Ericaceae; genus Gaultheria; species Gaultheria prostrata. The sequence continues at coordinate 44,682 of JAXBDA010001968.1, read as the reverse complement.
TTCCACCATCTCCAAACCAAACCAAACTGAGCCTTATGTCCCAAATCAATTGGGGTCGGCTACATGAATCATTTTCCTCCATTGAGCTCTGTTAAGTGCTGCTTGCTCACTTAGCTCTAGTAGACTCAAATCCTTGCGCACTACCGCATCTAATGTCAATTTGGGTCTTCCCCTCCCCGGAGCGTTGCTATGCAAAGCTATCCTATCCGCTCTCTTAACTATTGCATCCGCTGGTCTACGATAGACATACCCAAACCACCTAAGCCTATTTTCCCTCAACTTCTCCTCTATAGGTACTACACCTACCATCTCGAAGACTATTTCATTTCTAATCCTATCTCGTCTAGTCTTACCACACATCCACCTCAACATTCTCATTTCCGCTACACTTATCTTGTTCACATGTTGTTTCTTAATAGGCTAGCATTCTCTCGTAAAGCATCGCTGGTCTTATGACAGTTCTATAGAATTTTCCCTTCAATTTGTGCGTACCCTCTCGTCACACAGTACACCAGTAGCGCTTCTCCACTTGAGCCACCCCACTTGGATCCTATGGGTCACATCATCTGCAATCTCTCAATCTTGACTAATAATAGAGCCTAAATACTTAAAATGGTCACTCTTTGATATCTCCTGGTCTTGAATCATCGCTCTTTCTTCGTACGCACTTCCACCATCTCTCATAAAACAAAAAGGTGTTCGGATCGGTTTTTAGAGCATGTGGGGGCCAAACAATGGGCTTGTGAAGGCCGAAGAGTGGGCCTACATCAGAAACGTCAGTTAAGTTCCCTCAAGACAAGCCAACCATAAACCTGGAAACCTCCAAGCTATTTCGCCAAAAGGTGAAGCCGGAGGGACCAGTCGGCAAGGCTGGGAAGCCAAATCCCATTAGGGGCCGAAGCGGCCTAAAGGGCGCGGTAGCCGTAGCCACGCGGTAGTCCACGCGGCACACAAGCAATGTGACGGCTCGGCCGAGTGCCCGCATAGGCTATTGTGTTGCTCGGCGCGAAAGGCCATGAGCAACAATTCGCATCATCAAGTCCGATGCCAAGGGGTCTTATAGTGCCGAAGGACGAAGATCAAGAGCGGTTAGGGCTACCTCAGCATGGGCGTGCCCTATGTGAGCTAAGGAGCACGTTCTCATAACTAGCTGTAATGATGACAGTGACGTCAGCCGAACAGTGTCTAACAATCAATGGATGCATTTGCCCGTAACTGCCTCGCTCGCCCTCGTCAGGAGTGACGTCAGCCGAGCGGTTATCATGCGTGCTAGACAAGAGGAAGCTTGAAGCCCAAGCCATCCTCACTCAATAAAAGGCGTGCTAGACAAGAGGAAGCTTGAAGCCCAAGCCATCCTCAATCAATAAAAGGTAACGTACAGCCATATGAAGGTACACATCTCACTCTATCAACCCTGGATCTAAGTACTTGCCTTCTTTCTCACATACTCACAATGACAAATCAAAGAAGAGAGAGAACCAAAAACATTATTGCATATATGAAGTCTGTGTTTTACAATGAGAGAGAGCAATGCTTAAGTAGAAAAACCTAAGAAACCCTAATAATATAATAAGACTAAACTATCTTGAACATAATAGATAAATAACGATAACCTTAGCAAAACTCTAATAACACAAAAGGACCAAAACAATAAATTGAAAACCCTAAAATTATACTTCACAACCAATCAGGCGGTACCAGGAGGACTAAGATCATAAGTTGTAGCCCCACAGAGCGGTTGTTGTCCCCTAAATCTGATTTTTGTGTTAGGAAGGGCTTCGGTTATTTGTTTGATGGCATTTTGATATCGCACTTGCATGACTGTATAAGACGGTTGCAGGGAGAGGTATTGCGTACAACAATACTTGTATTCAGTGGCGTAGCCGGAAATTTATATCACTGGGGGACTATAAAAACAAAAACTCCGGTGACAGCTGCCAACACCCGACAACATCCCACCGACCCATGATTTGATGGTCGTTGGTGAAGTTAGTTGTTACATCATGAGCAATGAAGGGGAGTTTTCAGGTTTTGGAGTACTATTTTGTTCACCCATGCACCTAAATAGTGGGTGAACATTACACAATGTCCATACTGGATGAAAATTACTCACTTTTCGACAAGTTCACTCCGGATTTTTACTACGATGATAAGAAACATTGATTTTGCGAGGCTTATTTTTGTAACAATTCAAGCAAGTCAGTCTTATCTTGATAATTGATAAGTAGTTGTTCGAATAACATGTGTCTTGCTTAAATTTTTGGTCTAAAATTTAAACAAAAAATTAGAAAGAATGATTAAAAGGTTAAGACGTGAAATGGATTTGACTATTGAAGTGGGACCTAGTGTGGATCCTATAAAAAGCAGATAATATTCAACTTATTTTTGAGTTATTGAACAAAATATTCTTGATATGCACGTATTTGTGCGAGCTAGTTGGTTGAACTCTATTAAAAGAAAAAATTGTTTGATTTAAGTAAAACTAAATCTACCATTTTTTTAAAAAAAAAATGCAGTTGAGGGCTTGAGGCCCATGCCTCCGGTGGCCCTAGAGTGGCTTCGCCACTACTTGTGTTTAAATACAAGGGATGAGATGATTGGATCATATGGACCCAACCAATTAATTCCAAAAATATCTCTAACCTGTGATATTGCTTCTTGTTCTGCTGAAGGCATTTTCTTCAGTGCTAGCTGTGCAGCGTCTTTTTGCTGAAATACCCAAGGAATTCAATCAACATGACATGACAAGAAAAGTAAAAGCAAGTCCTGTGTCATAGGAACTATGACAGCATACCTGGAGGGCTTTTACACGATGCCACAGTGGTGGCAAGTCAGTAAACAGTTTCTTAACAGAAAGCTCTGGAGGCTTGGCAGTTTTGAAAAAGGAGTGTTTTAACAATTTTTCTGCTGTTGGCCTCTTTGTCTGATCTTTCACCAAGCACATTGCAACCATTTCTTTAAAAGACTGCAAGAGACAAAATCATTTCATTCATTTTACGATGTTATCGGTGCAGGAATGAACACGCACGGCAGCCCCAAAACTGTGAATCATTCAAACGAGCAGTGGTACCTTAGAGAACTTTTTATCTCGGTCATAATCAAGTCCAGGAGGGGCATTCTGTATGGTCATTAGAAGGACCTATGGCAGGGGACAGGAAGTAAACAATGAGTCAGAGTATGGCATCTATGTGAACATTATACAGTCCTTATCGAGCAAATAGGAATATACCTTCATTGGGGGATACTTTGAAAAGGGTGCATGACCATGAGCCAATTCCAATGCAGTAATCCCAAAAGACCAAATATCAGCCCTTCAAAACAGCACACAGTAACAAAATTAGCACCTACGTATCCTAACCAAGTTTTCCATGCAACATAGTATTGAATATTGATCTATGAAGCATGAGTATCCAAAATTGTTACCTTACGATTGGTGGTTACTGGTATGGCAAAATATGTACCAGGAACAGCAAAAACAGAACCAATAAGTTTTAGTGTTTGGGTATAGCAGTGGTATGCCAGGGGTAGGGAATGGGTCTTTGGTGGGTATGGCTCTGGTACTGCACTTTTTTTTTCTCTCAATTATGTGGTACTAGATGCTTGATATTTACTGACAGTATTTTTTTTCCTTAATCGGGATTTCTTGTTTTGTTTATCATTATTCCTATATTTTGATGTTTTAAACAATGACCTGGTTTGGAGCTCCCAAAAAAGAGAACATCATGATCATAAAAAGTTTAAGTTTAATGGGTGAAGGTGGGACACGTATGAAGGAGTATGCCATGCTTCTCTTTGGAATTACATGTGAAAAGAAAAGAAATAACAGAAAAATGAGTATGCCATGCTTCTCTTAGGAATTACAGGTGAAAAGAAAAGAAATAACAGAAAGAGTTCAAGAGGAGGATACTGGATATATTCAATGCTTATTGAGCACCTCTTCAAAATAATGTTTGAGAGGGAGGGAGAGAGAGAGAGAGAGAGAGAGAGAGAGAGAGAATGGGTACTATGGTAATAAATTGAGAACATGGTTTATAGCATATAGTACAGATGACCCAACTTGGGCTTTTTGTGATATACTAAGCCCACCACATGGCTCAGTGGCTTGGGATAATTATCTGGTTTGGTAGAATTGCAGTGATTAAATATGGTTTCTCTCCTTTCAAAAAAAAAAAAAAAAGGATCTGGCTTCTCTGTTAGGAGTTGGCAGCAAAGGAATCAAGTTACCTTATTAGGAATATCAAGCATCCAGGGGAAACAAGATCTTTTTTGCAAAAAATAAAAAACAAACAGCCATACCCACCGAAGTACCCATCGCCGTGCCCACGGCGTACCCCTACCGTACCAAATACTAAAATGGTACTCCCTCCGTTCCAATTTGATAGTCCACTGCGAAACTACGTGCAATTTTCAAACTAAAAAATAATGTATTTACCAAAATAATTTTTTTTTGGCACCGTATTAAAGTTCTCAATGAAATCTATCAAACAAGATCCATATTGATTAGAAAATTATTTTTGTAATTACATTATTTTTTAGTTTGAAAATTACACGTAGTTTCGTAGTGGACTATCAAATTGGAATGGAGGGAGTACTATCTTACAGGAGCCTTACCGTATCGTACCAGATATTCATGGGGAAACATTTTTGGAGCACCCTGGCATAGGTGTAGAGCTTTAAAATGTCAAAATGGAATCTCAAAGTACGAAAAGTACTCACTTGAAATCATATCCGCTTCCTGGCTGCAAAACCTCCGGTGCCATCCTATAATTAGAGACAGATTAAAACTTACTCATTTGTTTCGGTAAGTAACTAAAATTCTCATACAGATGAAGTGCCAAAAGGTCAATGTTTCTACGACAGAAAAGAAAAGAAAAGAAAGTGGTCCGAGAGAGAGAGAGAGAGATCACCAGCATGGAGTTCCTACAAAAGTATTTCTTGAACGTTGCCTATCACCTTTGTCAAACATGCAAGCTGAAACACCAAAGTCAGCAAGCTTTACCACCCCGTTACTATCAAGTAGTATATTTCCAGCCTGCAACAAGAAATGTTCAACAAACCAAATTGCAACCTAGCAAACCTAGGAAGTTTGAAAAGGAAACATGATAAACAAAAAAATGCACATCTTTAGAATTGACCAACCTTAACATCACGATGGATATGCCCATGCTCATGCAGGTACTCCAAAGCCTTTAGAGTTTCTTTGAGGATAGAACCAATAGCAGACTCTTCAAACCCATCCGGATATGCTATCTTCATAAGATGCAGACAAGACCCCTCGGCCATGAATGGCATGACCACCCAAAGGTTTCGATCAACAACAAATGAGCAGTATGCCCTAATTACATTGGGATGATCTATCAAACTCATTGTTTGAGCCTCCCTACGAATGTCATCCTGCAAAATAGCAGAGGCCTTTGCATAAAAAACTAAGGGGAAAAACAGTTTGTTACAGGCATCAGAAAAGCTCATAACCAGTATTTACTGTATAGGCTATGCTAGACCGAATCTCTTGAGCATGTACAAAGTAGGAGGAAAAAGGGGAAACCATTCGAAACAAGAAACAAACAAGACGTATAGTTAGTGCAAAAGCAAAGCAGTTAAATGGGTAGGGAAAAAGAGGCAACATAAATGCAGTACAATTATTGACCCTAGAATGTAAACAAACTGCGGAATGCCTGAAGAGGACTCAGAAATTCAGAGAGATAGAATCCAACAAATTTAATAGATGAGGGTACAACGGATGCATTTGTAATGTTATGATTATCCAAGCAGGAACAACCTTAATAGTGCATCAAATTGATTACCTGAACCACTCAATCGATGCTCATAATTTCTTAATGCAACATCTTCCTTATGTATCGTGTTCAATTGAGAAGGAATCCATGGTTAGTATATTAATTTTTATGGCCGTCCCTATAATGAACTCACCAAGCAATAGGAAAGCCCCAGAAACTATTATAGTTCTCAATGTTTGATGCAAGGTCGAATTTTGAACTTTGAAACATCACAAACTAGAGTTGTACCCTCACCAGCCAAGATTTCATGTTTTTATTTTCCTCTAAGGCTTTAGCCCATTAGACATAGTTTTTTTTTTTTTTAAGAAATATGAAACCCCATGCAAAGATCTTTCGGATTACGACCACCTTGACATCTTTTCTTCCCCTACCAAAACCATTGACAATCCCATCAAGGTGGGAAAAAGACCAGAGGTAACACATTATCAACATGTTGGTGATGTACTAATGGGAAAATATCAAATACACTACAAACAGGTGGAAGGAAGAGTTGGCAATTTTGTTAATCCATATAATACTTAACTACAAAATCTCATTGGGTCTTTTAAGATTATGAAATGCCATCAGCGTCGAGGAAGATGTACTGTGGTGTAGACTCGTCACTCGTAGATCATGGGCTGGGACAAAAGAAAGAAAGAAAGAAAAAATTCTAGTCTCAACAGTCAGTTACCAAAATATAGGATAAAATGGAATAAGCCGAATCACGATTGATCGGAAAATGACAAACTCCAGCATATCCCTCTAGTGTGTAGGAAATTAATGGTTTCCATTGGTGCCAATCCTATCATCTCAATTTAATGCGAGAAAAAAATTCCCCATTGACATTAAATGTGGTTATCCATTAAGCCGGGAAAATCTGATATTTAAAACTGAAAGATTCGGCTCCCTCTCTTACAAGAACGGTCTAACAAGTTCAGCTACCCAGCTAACCTTCATAATTAAATACTGTTACTGTATAGTTAGATCTCGTTGTGAAATACCTCATAATGTTTTGCCACCATCCAATCCTTGGCTTTTATTATTCAAGCGACATACCAAATCATCTTATCGACAGCAACGAACGTATTCACAATTTGCTACTTGTAACATTAATGCTTCCTATCAAATTATGCGCCTTTTGTCGTTGCATGTATTTATCTCACTCAGAACACCCAATCAATTCTCTCGCACCTTACAGTCCAAAACACAAAAGTTCAATGCTTCGATCCCAAGAAAATCTAATTGCCAAGAATGTTCGTAGTGGAGTACTTAAATTACTCAAAGCACTCAAAATTATAGCAAAGAGGCAATTGGAGTCCTATCATACTATCAGACAATCTTCTTTCTCCAAGTTCCAAACGTGTCTAGATCAAAAGCAGACAAAAATCAAGCAATTCACCAATCCAATGCAGTAATTAAAAGCTAAACTAACTCAACATCCACTAGAATAAGAAAATGAGGAGTTTCATCGGCTCCGGTTATCTGAATTCTCCTTCTGTTTCAACTTCCTCATCAAAGTTATCGAAATCAAAACCGAAATAAACGATTTGCAAAGTCAAGCAATCATTAAAACATCACTCAAAGCTCACAAACACGGCAAAATCAAATCAATTCAAACCTCTCAATCTAATCACCGCCAAACCACACCTCACAACCTCGCCAATTCAGCTTACACGACGTCAATTCCATTGTACACAACAGCATCTACAAAAAAACACTACGGTAAAACGGCAAAGATACGGAGACCGAACCAGATTGCTGTTGCATCGATCGAGATCCAAGCACTTGACGGCCACGACTTCGTTGAACGGCAGATAGATCGCTCGATAAACAGTCGCACTCGCGCCATAACCGACCTCTTCGAAAAGCTTGTAATCGTTGGGACTGGCCGAGTAACTCCTCCCACCGCCACCGCCACCACCACCAGCAGTTCCCATCCTCCCCATACCCGTAAAACCGCTCTGAAAACCGCCTAGCAGTGATCGGGAAACACCTATGTAGTGTGGACTGGCATAGACTTTATCGAGTCTCTGTTGAATTGAGATTTTCTCCGATTATAAAGCAGTTTTTTTTTTTTTTTTTCTTCTTTTGATCAAAAGATTTGTTTATGTCGGGCGATGTTTCGTTGATCCGTTGACTGCCGTTGGAACTTGGAAGGGATAGGGGAGAGGAGGAAAAATTAGTGGGTGGTGTTGGGAGTACAAATTACTCGGTGGACTTAAAAACTGTCAATGTCACGTATTGTCCTAAAATCTTATATCCATCACATTTTTCCTTTTTTGGAGATCTACCACTTTTAGTACTGGATAACACAAAATATGTGATGAATTAAAGTGTTAGACCACCCGCATATTTTTGTGGTGTTGGCCAGTATCACTTCGTGTCTCAATATCATTCTCTATCACACATTCACATGAAACTACGTGTCAAGGGCGCAGCTCATAACAAATATGGAATGGATAAAACTATTATGACAGTGTGTGACGTTGCCTCAAAAGCGGCGAATAATTACTCGAAAGAATAGGGCAAGGTGGGGAGTGAATATTCGGGGTTCCACAGGCTTTCTCCACAACACATTTATATGGAAAGAATACACTTAGTTGTAAAGCCCACATAAATGTGTGATGAAGAGTGATCTTGTCCTGGAGCATCAATGGCGGTGTCATGAGCAAGTGGTAGTAAGAATTTTGTGGGGGATGGGGCGGTGAGTGGCAAGGTTAGGGCATCCCAACAAGGCTCAACAAATTTAGAAATTATGCTCTAACAGCCTCAATAAAATACATCAGTAAATTACCTCTTTCTACATTACCTAGCCATGTCTACCAATTTCCACCTAGGAACTGTTCGCCATTCAATCCATTTTTTGTTCTTCTTTCTCTCTCTCTTTCTCTCTCTCTCTCTCCTCTACAGCAACAAAGCCAAAGGCATCATTCTGATCGGAGTTCCAGCATAGCCTCAGGTGACCCCAATCTCACGTGCTCTCCCGTCCCTCTTTCACTTCCCTTCTTGTCCGTTGATGTCATTGGAGTCCTCTTGCTGGTGGATTTGAGTAGAAAATCATGGTTTTCATTAAATCCAAAAGACCATAAGTCCCGTTTGGCTGGTGGATTTATAATGAGGGCGGATTAGAGGGTGGATTTGTAATGAGGGTGGACTTGTAATGGGAGCGGACTCACCTCCTAAATAGGGTGAATTTGTAATGAGGTGTTTGGATGGTTTTTTGAGAAGGAGGATTTGGAGGGTGGATAAGAGGGGGCAAATGACTTAATTGCCCCTAGTTTATTATTTTAATAAACAAAATAGATTAATTTTATTATAATTACAATAAATACATAATAATTACGTAATACTTACAATAAATACATAAATATAATTAAACTATATTAGAAGTTTAAAAAAAATTCATCTTAAATATATTAGTGGAGGGATAAAATATTTTGATTTTATCTTAAAAATATTTAAACTACATTATCAATTACTCCTAAAAAAGATTTTCATTATAATTTCATTACTAAAAAAGCTGTTGGAGTTGTTGAGTTAATAGAACCGTTTTTTATTTTTATTTTTGAACTGATGAAAATTGAGTTAATAGAACCATCAATATAGCCATTGGAACACCGATTAGGTGCGGCAATTGGATACACTAGATAATTATACACCCCCTCCCTTTCGAGATACTTATGTGTTGGTTCATTCTCTCTTTCTCTCTCTGTGTTCCAGATAAAGAAAAAGAAGAAAAACAGATCGAGAAGGGAACTCCAATTTCCGGCAAACTTCACCGGTAGAAACAAAATTGGAGACTGGAACTCCACCGATCAAACCCTCAAGGAGGATGATCAAACCCACAAGGAGGACGAATTGCTGAACGGTACCCCTTTTCATTCTTGGTTCCAAATTCATAAACACCCAATCACCCACCGATCTGCTGTTCCTCTTCGTTTTTTTTTAATCTTTTGGGATTTATCTCCATTTTTCCGATTGAAAAGGGAGTGGATTTGGAGGGGCAAAATGGACCCAATCCGCCCGGATATGCTAACGACAGGGGTCAAGGAGGGCTTCGCAGGTGGATTTGTAAGATGAAGAGTAAAATAGTCCGGGGTGGAAGATGGGTTGCCAAAGAGTAGATTTGGAGTGGGACCAGGAGTAGAAATCAGGGCGCATAACAAATCACCCCTCATATCCATCAGCCAAACAGGCCCTTAGAATCCAGTTGAACTAAGAGTCAGATATGCTCTGTCAACATTATCTTTCAAAATGCCTTAGGTTTCACAGTCCACAGAACTCGTTCCAAAATCCGACCGAAGAAGAAGAAAGAGGAAGCCAATAAATAAATAAAAAAAATGAGGTAAGACCAGGTTATTCTCTATTGGAACCCAGTTGATTTGGGTAATCTATTTGTGGACTTTGAGTAATCTATTTGTGGATTTGGGTTTCTTGGTGAACTCACTTGTTCTCTATTTTTGAACCCAATTAATTTCTTGCCGGGGCTCCCATAAATTTACGGAGTACATAATAGTAGTAGTATTTTTATCAAGGGAAAAACAACATTTTATTGAAGAATAATTAAAATAGATAATATTATTTGAGTGTTGAAAAGAATACGGATAATTATTAAGGTAGTAAAATATATGCAATGTTCATTATATTTTTTACTCAAACGCGGCTGCAGTGCTGAGGTATCCTCATGCTCGCTTGTGACGATTTAGGCACGTGGATTACTGGCGTTTGGACCCACTTGAAAAGTTCAATCGGTTAAAGTGAAGAGCCTTTGCCTTCTTCTTTCGGTAAATATATGGGTACCGACCAAACGGGGACAGACCACATACCGACGGCGCCGGCGACCCCTGTGTGGATCCCAAACGGCCAATCTGAGCCGTTCATCATGCTCAGAATCAAAATTCGAGTGGGTCTACGTCGGAATCGATGCCATTGGACGGATTTAAGGGCTCGATCCAAAATCACCCAATTTCATGCAAAAGTGTTTGCATGAAAATGGGGCGATTTTGGATCGAGCACTTTGCACGAAATGGGTGATTTTGGATCGAGCACGTACAGCCGTCCGATGGCATCGATTCCGGCATATACCCACTCGGATTTTGATTCTTAGCACGATGAACGGCTCGGATTGGCCGTTTGAAACCCACACGGGGGTCGTTGGCGCCGTCGATACGTGGTCGGCCCCCTTTGCCCTTTGGTCGGTCGGTACATATAACATTGTCTTTTTTTTTTCCTCTTTTCTTTCTGTTTTTGAACTGAAGAAAGAACCTTGGATCAACTTTGATACGGTCCCATACGGATTCGGTACTGTTACAGGTCAACTGATAATAGTACGTATTAGAAAATGGGAAATACTGACGGGTGTAATATTGCGCCCGTTAAGGGTACAAAAAAATATATTTGTAGGTCTCATTTGTATTTTTAAGTATACTTTAAAGTACATGTGTATTTTAAAAATATATTTTATAGCACTATTGCGCCCATTAACAAGACCTTTAGAAAATTGATGACTTTGCCATGTGGCAAAAAAGCATTGAATTTAGAAACTTATTGCAGTAATGTCAAGTAATAGATTAAAAAAATATTTTACTTCGATCATGTCTCAATATCTCACCCTTGAAAAGAAGCTATAGTTAGATGGGATAGGATATCTATCCAAAAAAAAAAAATACTCTATTCGTCCTAAAATAATAGTCTAGTTTGCAAAATGATAATTTAAAATAATATTTTTTTTAAAAAGTGTGAAACTTTTTTTATAAATTAAAAGAGCTCATTAATATCTAATATATTAAATTGCTACAAAAGCGTTTGAATTTTTACTAAAAATTGTATTATTATTATTATTATTTTTTAACTTATCGTTTTGTGAAACGGACTATCATTTTGAAACGGAGGAAGTCAAAGGGATAAGATTGGAATGGTATTTGACGCGTGTGATATCCTTTCGCCACGTTGCAAAATTCTAGTATGATATTTACTTATAACTCTCCAAAAAATTAAATTAAATTTTGTTTTTCCTGTGCACACCTCGATCAAGTAATCTCAGAAAATATAATAATTATTTTGCTCGGCGAAAATCAATATTGTTAGTTATAAATAATAAAGTTTGAAACCCAGTCGTATGGAAGTTGGGTGCTATTTTCTGGATGAACCTTGTTAATTCTTGTTCGTATGGAAGTTGGGTGCTATTTTCTGGATGAACCTTGTTAATTCTTGTTCATACACAAGTCAGTAAATGAAATTGTCCCGTATATGAATTCTGACCGGGTAGTATGAATTCTATGAATCAAGAGCTACTAAACATGACAGTTTTGGCCTTTTTGTTTTGCCCTCGTGCAAACCAGCCTTTTTGTTTTGTCCTCATGTGGCTTGCACGAGGATAAAAATGGGACGAGGGGTTGCTGCTGAGTAGCTCCATGCACAGCAGGTGCTGTGCGCCATCCGAGCCGTCATCCATCCGAGTAACGGATGGCTCGGATGGTACACAGCAGCAACCCCAAATCCATAAAAATGCATATCACAAACCCAACCAAAATAATTAAACCCCGGAAAACTTCTTTTCACTCACCATTTCTATCTCACGGGAGTTGATATTCACCCATAAGCTAAAAATCATATTTATTCCGCATTTTTATCTCCGAGCAAACAAACGAGACTTTTGAGAAGTATTGAGTAGTGCTTAGAGGGACCACCTATACCGGTAATCAAGGACGGACGCAGGATCTTAGTGTTGGGTGGTCAAACACCATAATTTTTTTTCCCAAAACAAAAAACATCAGGCGGACGAACACACACACAGTTTTATAATTTTTATAAAAAAAACAACTACAATTACAAAGAAAATTTGAAATTTGGGTAGGACTGTTGCTCGGGTTCATTTGCCCATTCGGTCGTCCTTATCGGTAATCAATTGTTGCAGAACCCGATTTCACATCCTCAGCTCAAAATTTCGCAATATGTTTGCATCCTCATCTTGAAATTTCGCAATACGTCTTGCCAATACATGCAGAAACAAATATTTCTACTTGGCCAAAAAAAAAAAAAGAAAAAGAAAAAGAAACAAATATGTCCAACCATTGTGAGCCTATATCATGAAATAGGTGAGTTCACGCCAACTGCGCCATAAACAAACTGTTAGGTGATCAACGTTTGGAACCCAGCCTTTTCAGCTCAACTGCCCGTAACAACCATCAGATACGATAATCTTCCACCCGATCTGTATATAACCCGAACCCCAAACCACAATTCAACAGTTCATTTCTAAACAATACAACATCATTTATATACACTTGATATTGTACGTCCAAACCAAATGTCTAGCTCCAAGTCCAAGGGAGACGAAAGAGCCGGAGCCGAGATCGTGCATGGCTCGGAACAATGCTTCCAACACTCCCTGGATCTCCTCGAAGAGCTGGGATTCCCGAAAGGCGTCCTTCCCCTGAAAGACCTCGAGGAGTGTGGAAGGGTACGGGAAACCGGGTTCGTGTGGATGAAGCAAAAGGCTCCGTACGAGCACTTCTTCGAGGGGACTAAGACCCGTGTGAGCTATGCTGCGGAGGTGACTTCGTACATAGAGAAGGGCAAAATGAAGAAGATGACGGGTGTGAAGAGCAAGCAGTTGTTGCTTTGGGTGCCAATTGTGGAGATGAGCATAGATTACCCGGCGAGCAAGAAAATTTACTTCAAGACTCCGGTGGGGATCGGGAAGTCGTTTCCGGTCACCGCGTTCATGTCTGAGGAGGAAAAGGAGAAGTTTTTGGAGAATGCAAAGGAATGAGTTACTTCTCGTGCCTACTCTGAATTTCGATTGTTTTCAAGTTGATTAATAAAGTGTTACTACCTTGTTCCTCCACTGTTTGGGTTCTTCCCATTATATTTTCTGGTTTTTTCATTTTAATGTGATTCACTTGTTTCTTGATTTGAAAACTTGTCGAAATCTGACGTAAAAGTCTTTGTTGAATCTCACTATCTGTGAAAAGGAGAAAAACTTGTTTTGGGAAGGGCTACCGTTACGTGGTACTCGTCAGCACATCTAAGCCGTCCAAATATGCTTTGGGGGCAAATTTATTCCAACAAATTTGGGCTATCCAAAACATGTTTGGATGACTCAGATGCGCCAACGTGTACCACGTGACAGTACCCGTTTGGCATACTAGATTTTCATGGAAAAATACATCTTTTCATTCTCTTTTGTGGCTTCTCACCATATGATTGATTTTACACTTTCACAATTGCCCTTGGAATTAGATAGATCATGAACCAAGCTAGAAATGTCAGTTAGGTTTATTCTCAATTTGGGCATAACAATAATGTGATCACTTCAAAAGGCGTGATTGGGTGGATACAAGCAGTGTCGGTTCATTACTTTTGGAGACCTGGAACGACCTCATCCCTTCATATATGTTGCATAATAAAAAATTTCAACACAGCCTTTATTAAAAACTCAAACAAAATATTTATCATTACACAAATTTAAACATATAATCATCCAAAAATAAATAACCATTACAATACTCCTAAATCGAGCATTTGAACATTACTCTTCTCGCACTTTTAGATGCAAATGTATTAATTAGGTATACATTATATAAGAAGCCTACATATTTAGGGGCCCCATTTTCTAGGGGCTCGAAGCGGTTGCTTCATTGACTTATGCCATGAGCCGACTTTGGATACAAGGTATAAGAACTATATGCTATGTAATAGGGGTGGCAATATTGATCCAAACCCATTAACGTACCCACCTAAAATCACCCACTCTAAATGCACTTAAATCCAACTCAGAGATCGGTCATAATGGGTCCTAACATATTAAGACTCATTCTATATGTCTAAACCGTCTTAAATGGCTATACCTGTATTCCCAATAGGTTATTCAAATATCACAATTACAAATCCCTTTCTAGAAAATACTAATGCCATGCAAAATTACTATTGTCACTCCAAACATAACTATTAACATCCAAAATTACTAATCCAAAATTCCACGAATGCCACTCCATTAACGGAATCGGGGGCCTGTAGTGAGCTCAACTCACTACAGGGTGTAGTGAGGAGCAACAACCGTTCGATTCAACAATCAACAATCAACGGTTCGATTACATGTAAGAATTTTATTTTAAATCTGAACCATTGATTGTTGAATCCGATGGCCACCATTGCTCACTACACCCTGTTGTGAGTGCCCTCACTACAGGGCCCCCGTTTCCCCATTAACTGGGTTAAGGGTTGGGTTTGACTATTTATAAATGGATTGGGTTGAGTATGCTTAATAATTACAAAACTAAATGGGTTATAAATGGGTCAAGGACTCATTGAAGACCCAACCCGTATATATAAAACTCACTTGAACTATCCCAAACTCACTTATTTGACATCCCTACTACTAACTAACAACTACAGTATTACTATTGATAAAAACTCAAGCTTAGTATGAGCAAAAGAGAATAGAAGAGATAGAGTTTTGATCAATAATAACCCAGTGGTCCTGTTAGAAGAGCAAAAGGCCCAGGGCATTGAGGATGAACCAATTTGAATGAGCGTAAGCTTCGTTGCTCGAACACGATTGGTGTTGGGCATGTGTTAAGACTAATATTGGTGAGAGTTCTCATAGCATGGTTGACATTTTGGGTGGGAAGCTTAATGCTTTGTAGTCCCAAGACTCTCAAATGCGAAAAGACTCGGAACGGTCTGATCCGGTCTGAAGTGACAGAGCTTGAAATAAGCTTAACATGGCTCAATTACTCGGTGGGTACATGTCAAAAATCTTACAGTACTTAAGAACCGAAAGAAAAATATATATGTAGAATCTTACATCGTCACATTACTCTGCCTAATGCCCTAATCTAGGGGTGAGCATGGACCGGATTGGTTCGGTTTTGTAGTAAACCAAGAACCAAACCACTATCTACGGATTATGAATTTGGAGAACCAAACCAACCCATAAAAGGCATAGAACCAAACCAATCCAAACCATTAAGATACGGATCGGTTTCGGTTTCGAACCACGGTTTGCTTAAAATTGAGATATTATTTCTGTAAACTATTTAAAGTACTTAAAATTTTGAAGATTAATAAACCAAAACTTATATTAAATCCGATTCCATTAAAATATCATTAAAATTAATCATGGTAATGAAGGAAATCAAGGAATAGGAATAGGCAATGACCAAATCATATATAGAAATTGAGAAAAATAGAAACGTGCTGTGAAATCAAAATTGGAATGGAGAATTTCATTAGCAAATTTATTTATTGGCTATGACTAAACCACTACTGGTGTATTGGAATTAAGGGAAGTTATGAATCTTAGGTAAAATAAAATCTTGCACAGAGAAGGAATAATGAATAAATTAAATTAGGAAGCTAGTTGACTATAGCTTATATATATATAAAACATTTATGTATAATATACACGGTTCGGATCGGATTTGGACCAGAACCATGAACGTAAATCCACAAACCAAACCATTGAATACGGATTCTAATTTTTTTAAACCAGAACCAAACCACGTTACTAAAAAACCGAACCAAACCAATCGGTTTGGATCGGTTTGGACTGGATTCACGGTTTGACGAATTTTCTGCTCACCCCTACCCTAATCCATCTTTAAACCAAACTTGGTTATAACAGTTTATACTTGAAATAAATCATACATGATTGGACTATTAACTTCACTACTGTACTCCCCAAATTATCAGTTGCAATCCAATTTACTCCTCACTCTCATTTCCCTAAGCTTCATAATGGTTGTATGGCTATGTGGCTCCTGCTCTAACGACTGGGGTTATACTCGATCGTTACCTCCGAGGTTCTGGAATTAGTCGCGGTGCGTGCAAATTGGTCAAGACATCTGGTTATCAAAAAAAAAGAAAAACCTTGAGCAAATAATCATCCAGGATGATAAAAAAAAAAGGAACAATTACCATTAAGGTCAGAAAACAAATCCAAAAAAAAAAAAAAAAATACTCGATACAATATTGTTGGGCTTGGACTGAACATTGGAGAGAGTTTTGAGGTTGGGCTTGGACTGAACGTTGGGCTGAAAGCTTCTTCAACAAATCCACTTATTAAACCAACCAACGTATCCAAGCCCATCGTCAAGTCAAACAGCATTTCCAACGGAAATAACGTCTGGCAGCCTTCTCTCTCGGCGGCAGAACCAGTCGCCGAATTATGGATTCGTCACACAATTCGTCGGCGGCGGCCGTAGCTGGTGGCGGAAACGGTAGTCATACGTCTCGAAACAGCGATGCCTCAGCCACCAGGCCAAGCGAAACAGGCGACGATCTGAAGCAAAACCTGACCCAGGTCATAAACTCCATACAGAAGTCGCTTGGACTCATCCACCAGCTCTACCTCACCGTATCTTCCTTCAACGTTGCTTCCCAACTCCCCCTACTCCAACGCCTGTACGTACCCCTTCTCTTTTTTCTCTAAAACCCTGGATTACTTCACTTCGCTTTTTAGATTAGGAGTTTTCGTACTTGGAATGGTTTTTGCAGGAATTCGCTAGTTTTGGAGCTCGATAACATGACGAAATTGGCGGAGGAATGCAATATCCAGGTCCCCATGCATATCCTCAAGTGAGGTTTCTTACTCTGTTTTTTTGTCAACTGATTTATGGTTTTAGGTTCAATTTTGTTCGGTTTTGAGAAGCCTGATTCGGTTTGGTTTGCGCTTTGCTGATTATTCGGGGTCCGGGTGGTTCGCTGGTCCAGGGGCAGCGCCTCCGGAACCCAGACAGGAAGGATGTAAACTCTAGGTTACTCTACACAGCTGATGTAGTTGGTACTCCATTCTTCGTTCGTTAGATAGTGAAAATAGTGAAAATTGGTGTGAGCCGTGTACTCAACGACAAAGTTGGGGAACCACGTAAAATCTCTGTGTTTTGCGTTGTATGTTTCTTTTCTTGATTGTTCTTCGCATGCTATGTGTTTGTTGGTTTGGCCGGTTTCTCAACGATTGTTTGTAATTCTGGGTAGTTTTCATATATGTTCAGTTTAATTGATGATGGAAAGAATCCGGATGAATTCACAAGGGATATTTTGAATGACTGCATTGGCAGAAACCAGATCACCAAAGGCAAAACCGATGCTTTCAAGGTTAGCTTTTTGTGTTCCCGATTTATCCTAGGACAGAAGTTGATTTATCTAGTCCTCAAGTGTTGTTGCACCTGGTTTTTTGGGTATGCTATGATTTGGTCAATTGGGCTACCATAAGATTCCACATTTCGGCCATACCTGTTTGATTCTTTAAGCTAAAAAAGGGAAACTTTTTGCCCTCTGCCTTAGTATAACCGCCATTATTATCATGGCAGCATGGATGCACTTGAAGCTGTTTGATTGGGTCTTTTGCGATACACTGTATGACAAAGTGGGTTATGCTCTTACGTTGTGGATAAGATGCTCTCTAACATTGCTCTGAAACCATTTGTTGGACTTCTTGGCCACACACACACACAACAAACACAATGGAAATCGAGATTTTCTTTTGCTTTGTTTTCTGCTTTTTGTTCGTGCTTAGTTAGCATAGATAGGTAGGCAGGATATATGTATAGTAGATATGGCCACAACAGCTTTGATGTACATGGACGTATTTATGAATAATGAAAAATACCCCTTTTGTCTTGAAAATATGGACACGACATTCACATGGGGTGGGACCATATGTGTGTCCGACCTGTGGGTCCCTTGTTTATGACTTTATGTGCATCCTATCGGACCCTTTGGCGGTGATGGTTGTAGACTTGTAATGAAGGTGGTGTGGTGGAAGGATGGCGAGGATGGACTGTAATGCTGTTCATGCTCTTGAATCTCCTTCTTTCTCCTCTTTTCTCCTCCTTTTTCCTTTGCTTCACCTTGAAGTAACTCTAAGCTAGTTCCCTGGCAAATATTTGAGCCCTAGGATGGCCCCAAGGCTTATATATAGCTTCAAGATGAAGTTAGCTTTTTAAAACTGAAGAAGTCAAAGAAAGTGGCTGTAGGTCGGCTACATATGTCCAGATACATGTGAGGATCCGTCTGGAAACATGCAAGAATCTGTCTGGACACATTCTCTGCCTGGATGCTCATGTTTTCTATTTCATCTGGACGGATTTGAAGCTTGATTTTGACGTCTTCACTCCCATCTTGCCTCCAAGCCTTCGTCCATTGTTCTTAGCTTCCATCAACATGCTCTAACTCACGCCATTTAACTCTAAATCCATCACATTTGGCTTTCCAACACTTGACACAAAAATAACAAGTATAGATCTCCAAGTAGCATGATCATACACTTGGCAAATGTAAATTGGGGAACTTAAATGTTCAATCCTACCTAAGTAATAAACTCGATAGGTCAGTTGTGGCTGCATCACTCGCTTCACCTCCTGAATTTGGGAGTTGCATTTGGTATAGCCTTCATTATAGACACATTCAAACCTATGTCCTGACTTGCGATTTTCAAATTTATATGACCTGACCTAATCTAGAAGATATCTGTAAGTTTTTACATAACCAATCCAAAACTTTGAGTGCTGGTGATAGCTAGTTTGCTACACCACTGCTACTGCATACTCTCTGGTGTCCACTTAAAGCATTTACTTTGTCTTGTTAGTTTCTAAAACACGTGAAATTATCTGTCTAGTGAATCTGATTTTTTATTTTCTTTGAACCACAACGTATTGCTGATCACCTCCTGGGGAAAAAGTCAAAAGAGTGTTGGATACCATGTTCCTATCTTCTCATTTTCTTCTAGTTCCACTTAATTACGTTGAAGTGGCAGCAATTTCAACTTTGATGTCACAGTAGCGCGTACAATTCCCAAAGAACATTATTTATTTAATTCTGTTGTTACAATCTTATTGAAAAATGTTAACTAGATGGTGCCAGCAATTTGCATGCACTTTTGACCGTGAATCTGATGACCATTTTCCAGCTTGTGTCCTGAACAGATTTTACTAAGGCGTCTTTTTAGAGGGACTTGAATGGTCATTTCACTTAGAAACGGGTCGAAAAATCTTGCTTATTAGACACGATATAGCCATATTTTGCATGCACTTTTAATCATTATGTCGTTATCATCGTCTTGCTTAGGGTTTCCGAAGGCATCTTCTCGAGGAACTTGAACAGGCATTTCCAGATGAAGTGGAATCTTATAGGGAGATACGAGCTTCATCTGCAGCTGTAAGTTGCAATTATAGTGTTTCAACATTTCCTGTTACAATAATTATAATGCATTCTTGTTTACCAAGTTTATTGTGATTAGACATCCAAATGGTCAAGCTCAAAGAATGAACTGGTTTCGTGGATGACATTGATGGAAATATGCATTTCAGGAATGTGATGCAGAACATTTCTGGAAATACTAACAATATCGAAAATTTAATTGGTTAAACCAGCGGATTTATGGGGCTGAAGTAAACTATGAACGTTGAAGTTTATTGTGGAAGAATGAATTCTTTAATATATCTATACTGGGACCGTATTCACTTATATGTTAAAATGTTTGCGTTTTTCTTTTCACTTACAAAAACCTAGAAAATTTTCTCATACTGATGAAATCTCTAGATAGTTCATGTAGATGACTTATGTGACCTTTGTTGCTGGTTGGGTTGTTTGGTTATGAGCTCTAATTCCAAACATTTAATGCAGGAATCCAAACGGCTTTCACTAGCCCAGAGCACATTACCAAATGGAGACGTAAAAGTCAGGCATGAGCTTTGAAGCCATTGTTAGAATGAATCAGGTTAGTTTAATTTACTTGTATTGTTTGTGTATTGGTAATCTCAGGGTTTGTCAACCATAGATATTTACTATCTGTAACTGGTAATGATAAGCGTGAACGTGTTTAGATGTCGTAGACTTGTAGTCACTTTTATTCCGGATAGAAATATTGTTAAGAACAGTTTACTGTAGATTGTAATTATCATGATAATGTTAATAGACTAACAGTTCACAAATCACTCGCTCCTTATGTATGAACTCTCAAGATGAATTGTCAACTTTGTTGAACATGCATTTATTTATTTTTATATTTTTTCCATTAACTTCTACGATACTATTATACCATTGTCCCTTTGGAACATGGTGAGGCAACTTAGCAATAGCTAGTTTCTTGTTTTAGCAAAACAGTCAACTGGAATTGCCACTCTGAGATGGAGGAAAGAAATAATGAACCTGTTGGCCAAGGGGGAATGAGGATAATTTCAAGGTGCTACAATTTGCTAAGCATTTGATTGATGTGCCATTGTTTAAATGAACCAGCTAAAAACAAGTTGAATGTCAATTCTGTGGCAAAATATTATGCATAGTTGAGATTGTAAAACATTCTAGTAATAAAAGCTCATTCCATAGGGCTCGCCCGGTAGATTGAGGATGTTAGGAGGACTTGTACTTTCTTACACATTTAAATTGTTGCATTTATGTACAATTTGACTGCTTTCAAATGCTCACATTTAATAGCTCGAGTGAAAGAACACCTTCACCCCATTGTTTAAATAAATCTAGGGCTGTGGACTTTTATGTGCGCCAACCGTAGCTTAGCTTGCGGTATTCACGCCGTGAGAAACCTTTGTATTTTATACTATTGCATACTTACCTATGGGTGGGACTAGGAATCAGAGGTGCGTGATTGAGTGTTGAAATATTAGCTAAAGAGCCCTTTTAAATTTGGATTGCTGGTTCATGCTGATTAAGGTGGTTGGTTAAACGAGTGATTTTATTTGAATGACCAATGAGTTCACAATTGCTTCAGCGGATGGGGTGGTGGTGAGTAGATGGGTATCTTTCAAAAAAAATTCTGTTGAGTCAGTGAAGTTGCCAATTGTTGAGCCCCATAGCAGAAAAGTCATTTCAGTATCCGAGGTTTTTTCTTTAAGGCTATCAAGACAAAATCTCATCAGAACTTATAGCATCTTGAATCTATCCGGAAGATTTTTAATGTAAATGTCTCCCGTCGAAAGATTGGGGTCAAGAGTAGGTGGGCTGATTGTCCCCAGACATTGAAAGAAAAGAGAGAAAAACTTGAGAACATCTGTCATGACCTTTATCAAATCTTTGCTAAAATAGAACTGCTAATTTTCTTAACCTCCAATTGTCGCACCATTTTTTGTTCCTCATGCTGTTTTGAACTCTAATACATACCATGTATCATACTCTCTCTCTCTCATGCTTGCAAACAAATATAAACAACTAGACACCTGCTGGATGGACAATACGTTAGTCTGTTACCTAATCGGAGGCGCCGTAGGAGTAAGGAGGAAGGACTCGTGCACAGTGCACTAGTACATTTCCGCATCCTTAATCCATCGAAGAGTTCACTCATTTTCACTCTTAGTCACTCTGTGGGTGTGGTGAAGTTGACTAATATAAAATCTAAACGTCCCACCACTCTGAACTACAACTCGGGTGGTCCAAAACACCATTGGACTCGAAGTTTAACTCAAAACTACACCAGTTTCCAGTTGATATGAAGGATCTATCTGGTACTATTTCTGCCATCTTCAGGATGTCAGCTTCTTCACTCAGGTACTCTACTTTTTCGCTACTATCATCACGCAAAGGAAGTCTGTTTTCACGTTCGTTACAATCCAAAAGACAGTCAGTTTTCTCTTTCGCGTCCCGTTGGGTGTCCATGTAGTCACATTCTTCGTCACTGCATTTTCCAGGATCTTGCGGCTTTCCCATCAGATTTCTTAGTTTCTGCAGCTGTTGATCAACAAAAATACATTCCGTAAGAGCTTCAAATCTATGTTGGCCTACGACGTTGTATTGGATTAGAACGGTCTGTACCTGGACGAGTAAACGCTGATTCTCATTCTTCAAGGAGTCGAACTTAGAAGCCAAGTTGTCGTAACTTCTTTTTAGAATGCTGTATTCTTGCTCAATCAGCTTAGACTTGGATCTTGCTCTTTTGTTCTGGAACCATATAGCGACCTGGCGAGGATGGAGCCCTAGTTCATTAGCCAACTTGTGTTTTATCTGCAGCTCAGGCCTCGACTCCGCCTTGAACATGGATTCCAGTAGCCTGATTTGCTCATCAGTGAATCTCTTTTTATTCGCGTTCTTGTTCTTGCTCTTCCAAATGCTTGCCATCACATTTAGCTCCGTATCCCCAGATGACAAAGAATCTTCTGCTTTCGCCGCAGCGGCTACTGCTGCTGCAGGAGAAATGTTTCTCTTTGCCAACATTCTCTTATCTTATCTTAGCTTAGGAGAGAGAGAGAGAGAGAGAGAGAGAGAAGTTAGCTGTGACTGCAGCTGTGAGATATGATGTAAGTTTATATTGGGGTGGAAGCCGTGTAAAGGTAGCTATCTAATCTAGTGGGGCTTGGGCTGGTTTTGGTGAAGCACCAGCTGTGCACCCTTTGATGTTGATATTCCTTCTCCATTCGAACACCTGTTCTTGGTGTCCCTGTGCACGTTCTAATCCAATCCCAATTAGGAAACTACCCATTCATAGTCTTGTGTTTGGTTCAAAAAATCTTCTTAGGTACCCTGAACCCCACTGAAGTGCGTTCACCTGTTATTTTCACGTTTTTTCTTCCTATAAAATATCCAGGAGGAGAAAAAGTGGTTTCCAATCCTATTAGCGCGATGAAGGAACTTGTTAACCGGAGATTTCAAGCAAATTTTAATTTGGAGTTCGAGTGACACTTGCGTGCAATGAATTTTTGTTGTTATGTTTTTTTTATCAAGGTTTTCTCGCTAGTGGACGGTGAATTTAATAGTTTCCAAGTTAGCGGGCATGCGTCGGAGAAAGGGTATGGAATACTAATTAGATTGCAAACTTATCATTAACAAAAAGACTATACTTGTAGAGTTGTAGTTAGGAGTCAAAGGGCTTGTTCGTTCGGGTTTTCGGAACTAAGTTTCGAAAATCCTCCCTTGTTCGGTTTCTCTAATGAGTTTTCTGCCCTTTGTTTTTTTGAAGGGTTTTGAGAACCGGTTCTCAAAAATCCATTTGGATTTTCAACAAGAATTTTCAAGGATTTTAAGAATCGATTCTCAAAAACTTTTACAACTCAAAAACCCTTCCAAACAAGGTAAAAGATTAGTCTTTTATACTTTAAGTGGGAAAGTTAAAGAGTATTTTGTCGTTGGCAGAGAAAAAGTTCGTACCATGCCGACCATAGAGTGCCACGTTGTAGGAAGACATAAGAAAGTGGTAGCACTGGATTACTGCGTCCCGACAAAGCCATGATAGTGCTGTCCCCAGGTAACCAATCAGCACCTGCCACCTCTTTTTGGTCAACCTCAGTAGACCCTCTTACGTGGTCATTCTTTTGGAAAGTTCTAGGTTTTTCCGCCCGTTCACAGAAAAATTACTATTGTATTTGAAAATAAAAACGTGGATGAACAAAAATCTTTCATTTCTAATTATCTTTCCCAACCCATAGCTCTTAATGCTATAGCAAGGTCAGGGATATTATGTACGTCAAATGTTTTGCACATAATGCTCTAGTAGTTCAGCGGGTAAGGCCTTTAAGTTTTACTCTTAAAATCATGTGTTCGACCCTTCTAATCCTCATTTTTTAAGATCAGTTTACTTCAACATGTAAAAAAATGTGATTTTCCGTAGGCGGTGTGACTGAAACCTGCGACCTCATGGTTCCAAACATCATACCTCACCACTGCATCACAAGGAGCTCGTTCAATTCTAGTCATATAACTAATATATATACAAATTTTAGAAGGTCCCATTTTAAAAACTTGCTTCAAGCCCCAAAAACATTAAGGCCGGGTCTGAGCAAGGTGCATGATAGAAAGGTGCTTTTAAAGTGGACTTATAATTTATCTGCTTTTTAAAGTGGAGAAAAATGATCTGGTCACGAGTCTAAAATGACTGGACGTAAAATGAGTGATTACTTTTTTTTTTTTGACAAGGGAGTGATCATTTGATATAATGTTCGAAATGCTTTTATCCTATCTTTGATCACAAGGTATTTTCATCTAATAACTTAATTTTTCGGATTGAATATACAGTTTTTATGAAGTATGGCCGTGCATAATCTATTTCATTCCACACTCTACAAGGCGAGTCTGGTCACAAATGTGGCATAATAGTAATTGACTCAAAAAGATCAGGGAAACAAAAGGATAGAGGTGGGGTGCTGCGCATTGTACTGTGCGGCGACTTACGGCGCCGTATCGGCATCTT
Source organism: Gaultheria prostrata (assembly GCA_036023075.1). Lineage (NCBI taxonomy): Eukaryota > Viridiplantae > Streptophyta > Magnoliopsida > Ericales > Ericaceae > Gaultheria > Gaultheria prostrata. The sequence continues at coordinate 19,770 of JAXBDA010001968.1, read as the reverse complement.
TTCGACAATCAGTGAAGTCCCCCTCTGCTAATAACAAGTGGAGTATTTAATCGCCGTGTGGGGCATAGGATTTTGACGGTCTTGACGCGCTTAAATCAGCCAAGTTGATGTGATTGCATATATTTCTTCCCAAGAAAAACAAAATACTTGTTCACACCACGAGTTGCTGTTATACCTCCTCTGTTTGAGCTCTAGACGTAACCTCAAGGATATTTTTCTCCGCTCTACTGTTGACATTCGTTTGGGGTTTGCAAAACCATCTCTTCTCTCACGGCCCGGTCCCCAATAAATTCTCTCTTTAATTATTGGGTAGTGGTAATACCAAAATTATTTTTTATTGTTTCAAAATATTAATACATAAAGAGTTTATACTTTGCACATGAGTACGGACATTTTATACACTTGAGCATTAGCATTAGCATTACCATTATTATTGCTTTAATTTCTCTATCCCTCTCTACTCATTACCGGAGCCGGCTTTGAGCTAAAGCGAGCATTGCGGCCGATTTAGACCCCAAAAAAATTACGAATTTCATGGGCCCCATATTTTAGTACCTCTAAGTATCTTTTGTAATAAAAAAAATATGGACATCATTTTAGGGTTACTTATTATTGATGAATAATAGTATTTACTTTTGAAAGTGTAATTTACCTACTTACATTTTACTCATTACAATTTTGAAAAATGTCTCCTTTGGATTTTCGCTTTAAGCCTTCAAAAAGTCAGGGTCGGCTCTACTCATTACCCCAAAAACCTCTCTCAAAACTCACGCCAAACAACTTTAATTGCCAAAAAAGATGTTTAATTGATTCATCGGTATTCAGTGCGAACCATGATCAATTTGTACATTCGAACCTCCCTCCTTGGCACTTCGGTCCCCCTCCCGTACATGGGGCAACAAAATTGTTTTCTTCTTCATTAGTAGCGTTGCTGCTTAGTTGTTACTCCCTCCCTCCAAAATGATAGTTCATGTTGGGACTGCATGTCATTTTCAACGGTTTATATCTTTTAGTTCGTATTAGTAGTATTCTTTTATGATTTTGAAAACTGTATAATAGAACTAATTAAAATATTTCAAACAAGATCCATAATGCATATTTTTTAAGGTTCAGATTAAAATATATAAGCCATTCAAAATGACACGCAATCCCAAAATTAGGGATAAGCATGGAGGCAGATCGGGGCGGATAGTACTATATCCACCTCCAAACCCCTTCTCCACCTCCATCCCCGCCCTAATCCCCAACGGGCCTTCGTTTTCATTCTCCATCCCCACTCCAAATGGAGAACGGGGATCCCCACGGAGATTCGGGGATCCAAACAGTGGGCTCATCTATCACTCCTTAAAAAATTCAAAGTGAGAGAGTGAGAGAGCTAGAAAAGAGAGAGTGAGAGAGAACTAGAAAAGGGGTTCGAGTGAGAGAGATGTAGAAGATTAACTGTGCGGCAGAAATAGTATACAGAGAGAGAGAGAGAAATGAAGTATATACGCTAAAATGAAACCCTAATTTATTTTACGGTTGAGACCCATATGTTTAGAGAAAACTTATTGAGACCCTAAAGTTTCAAAACTCATGAATGGACCCCTATGTTTCGAGGATTCGGGGATGGATCGGGGCAGGGCGGAGCAGGGATGGATCGGGGAACGGATTCAGGGCAGATTCGGGGCGGGGACATGCCTAGCTATCTCCACCCTCTATCCAATCTCCAAACATTTTCAAAAAAAACCTCCATATCCTACCCAATCTCCGAACAGATCTCCATATTGTCGATCCATTCGGATCGGGGGATCAGATCGGATTTTTGACGGGTCGGACGAAATGCTCATCCATACCCAAAATAGACTATCATTTTGGATCAGAGACTCAGAGTAATTGTATTGATCCGATATTCCGATGTGTGTTTCCTCTTTGAACTCGGATTTCCCGGCTTCGGTATCTGTGCGACCGAATTAGGGGGTGACATTGTCGAGCAGAAAATGCTTCAGCCGCAGGCCTTCTCCCTTGCTCCAGTATTTTAAAGTAGATTGTAATGGTTTCGAAATTGTAACGTTACCTCAATTAACCGTATCCCTCGTTCCGGACTCGACATGCACCTTGTTTGGAACATGTTTTAGAAACATGTTTTGGAAACAAACTCAAAAAAGTGGTGGGACCCACTTTTTCTCTCTCTAACTTTTTAATCATTACTCTCATTTCTCACTCTATCTCTCTCCTCCTTTTTTCTCTCTCCACAATTATTACTCTCATTTCTCTCTCTACTTTTTTCCAAATTTTTCAAAAACACTTCTCCAAAACACAAACCAAACAAAGCGTACCGCGTGGAAATAAGCGAATGTACGTGAATTTCTTATTCTTTCATTAATCTTTGATTTCTCCTCGTTCCACGTGGACTCGGCTGTATTCTTCTTTTACTGTTAAGACCCAATTTATGGATATTTTCCTTTTTCCCCCCACACAATTGGCATTTCCGCGTTGGTTGAAATGCGCCGTTCCGTTTAGATTTTAGGGCATCCATAGTGGGCTCCCTAAATTTAGCTCATAAAATGACTCCTAAAGTAGACACGTAAGCAAAAGTGTAGTCCATTTTTCACTCCTAGAGCTTGCTAATTTTAGAGAGCATATGTGCACTCAATGAGCTAACAAGAACATTATCAATTTTGTGAAATAAAAAATAAAAAAAGTGTGGGTCCCATAAATTGATAAGTCTAAATAGATTAAAAGAGCATGGATCCCACTTAGAGTTAGCTACAATGCTACCTAAATTTAACTAATAGGTTAGGAGCTGTAGAAGATCTACAATGGATCTTCTCTAATTGTACAGAAGTTTAGGGTTTGCGTGAGATTCACGAAGAAAAGATGAAATGAGGGAAAGAGAAGAAGAGAGAGAAAGTAAAATGAGACTTGTATTTCTGTTGTGTTTTTGCTTAACAAAAAAGCAGAGTTAATGAACTCTTTATACAACTGTCAAACCATACTACCTAACTCTAGTTTAACTAAAACAGAAAGTAAACCATACTGTGGTAAACTCCACTACAGCGAATACAACTAATCACAAAGCAAAACGAGCTAATGAGCTAATGAGCCTTGCTTATAGCCCCCCTCAAACTCATGGGAAGGGCCTTGACCATGAGTTTGGAAGTAAGGTGTTGAAACCTGGCAACAAAGACAGGTTTGGTGAAAATATCAGCTGTTTGAGAGTCAGAACCAACATGTTGAACATCAACTTGATGAGCCAAAACTTTTTCCCGAATGAAGTGATAATCCACCTCAATGTGTTTAGTCCGAGCATGAAAAATAGGGTTGGAAGCAAGGGCAATAGCTGACATATTATCACAAAAAATAACAGGAATACTGTCCAAAGGAATGTGTAAATCATGAAGTAATTGCTGGACCCACAATAGTTCAGCAGTGACCTGAGCAAGGGCCCTGTACTCAGCTTCAGTACTGGACCTAGAGACAGTATTTTGTTTCTTAGCACTCCAGGAGACAAGATTTTCCCCCAAAAAGACACAAAACCCTGAAGTGGAGCGCCTATCCAGATTATCCCCAGCCCAGTCAGCATCACAAAAGGCAGTGAGACATAGAGAAGAAGGGGTAAAATAGAGTCCTTGGTCCAGTGTACCCTTTACATACCTCAAGATCCTTTTTACTGCAGCAAAATGAGACTGAGAAGGAGCATGCATGAATTGGCAAACATAATTGACAGCTTGAGATATTTCAGGCTTGGTAATGGTCAAGTATTGCAGAGAACCAACCAATGACCTATACAGTTGAACATCTGAAAAGGGGACAGAATCAGCAACTGTGGAAGGCTTGGTGGAAGAAGGGGAGAGACTGGGTTTACAGTCATGCATCCCAGCTTTGCCAAGTAACTCCAAGGCATATTTGTGTTGAGTCAAAAAAAGACCATGACTGTCCTTATGTACTTCAATACCCCAAAAGTAATGAAGTTCACCAAGGTCTTTGATGGCAAATTTGGTTTGAAGTTGAGTCAACAAGGTGGAAATAAAGGTAGGGTTGGTTCCAGTGACAATAATATCGTCAACATATATGAGAACATAAGTGATATCTGCCCCTTGTAGCAAAACAAACAATGAGGTGTCTGCCAAACTGTTATGAAACCCAAGTTGCTGTAGATAGGAAGAAAAGATAGCATACCAAGCTCTAGGGGCTTGACGAAGTCCATACAAAGCTTTATGCAATTTGCACACATGTTGAGGTCTTTGAGGATCCACATACCCAGGGGGTTGTTTCATAAACACATCCTCGACAATGAGACCATGGAGAAAAGCATTGGATACATCTAATTGTCTCATAGACCAGCCAAAATAAATAGCTAAAGCTATCACAAGCTTCAAAGTGGGTTGTTTGATGACAGGGCTAAAGGTTTCTGTGAAGTCCAGACCTTCTGTTTGTTGATTTCCTCTAGCTACTAATCTTGCCTTATACCTAGCTATAGTCCCATCAGAGTGCTTCTTCAACTTAAAAATCCAGTGGCAACCAATAATGTGACCATGAGAAGGAGGAGGAACGAGGGACCAAGTACCCTGTGACAACAATGCTTCATACTCATTGGACATGGCTTTCTGCCATTCCACAGACTTAACAGCTTCATTAAAACTTTTAGGTTCAGAAAAAGGAGGGTTAGAAATAAGAGAGAGAGACAATGGAACTCTGGGTTTTACAATGCCTTGCTTAGACCTTGTCACCATGGGATGATGATTAGGAGGAGAAACAGAAGAAGGAGCATAAGAAGAAGTAGGAAGAACAGGTTCAGTAGGAACAGAATTAACAGAATCAAAGGGAACGTGAGATGAAGAACTGGGGGTGCTGGTCAGAGGTGAAGATTGAGTAGAAGAAGTAGGAATAGTGACAGTAACAAGAATGGATGGAACAGAATTAAAGGAGTCATGCTCAGTTGCTAAAGGAACATCAAAAGTGACAGCAGAAGAAAGAGAAAAGCACTCTGAATTTGCAGAAAAGGTGTGGTTAACTAGAGAGAGATAGGGAAAAGTGTGGTCTACAAACTTTACATGTCTAGACACATATACTTTAGCCAAGACAGGATCATAGCACCTGTAACCCTTAGATGTAGAGCAATAACCAAGAAACACACAAGGAGAGGATTTTGGGCTTAGTTTGTGAGGCATATATGGTTTCAACCATGGGAAGCAAAGACAGCCAAATGGCTTTAGACTATGATAGTCAGGAGTTTTATGGAACAAAAGAGTATAAGGAACCTTAAATCCAAGGGCAGAGTGAGGCAATCTATTAATGAGATAGACACTGGTGATTAGAGATTCAAGCCAAAACTTTACAGGCATAGCAGCTTGATGCAAAAGAGTGAGGGTTGTTTCAATGAGGTGCCTATGCACTCTTTCTGCCCTACCATTTTGTTCTGGGGTATGGGGGCATGATGTTTGATGAATAAGCCCATTTTCAACAAAAAGATGATACAAATATTTGTTTATGAATTCCCCCCCATTATCAGATCTAAAGGATTTGATAATTGAATTGAATTGAGTCTTGACATAGGCACAAAATTGTGTAAGAATAGTTTGAACATCTGATTTATAGTGCAAGGGAAACAACCAAATGTATCTTGTAAAGTCATCCAACACAACAAGATAGTACTTATATCCACTGAAAGAAACTTCAGGGGCAGGGCCCCACACATCCATATGCATGAGTTCAAAAGCACTCTGAGCATGAAAATCAGACGAAGGAAAAGACAATTTGTGACTCTTAGCCACATTACAAGAACGACAATCAACATGGAAAGGCTTGTGAACGGGCAAATGAAACTGAGTTACCAAATGTTGAAGAGCAACAGAGTTTGGATGACCCAACTTCTGGTGCCACAGAGTTGCAGAAGTGGATGGATGAGGAGATGACGAAGCAGACAGTAATGCTTGAGGAGAGAAGCTAGAAGAGACCTGAATTGGATACAGACCCTGGTGAGAAGGGCCTTGATGTAGGATCTGATTGGTGAGTTTGTCCTGAATAACAAATCCACGGGAATCAAATATAACTCTACAATTATTATCGGAAGCCAACTTATAAACAGACAGAAGATTATGATGAATGGATGGCACATGAAGCAATTCATTAAGAGAGAAAGGATAAGGTGTAGGCAGAATACCCTTACCAGAGTGTGCAACAGGGATTGTATGTCCATTGCCTACCATTACATTCGCAGGACCAGGACAAGGATGCTGTAGAGACAAATTAGAAAATTCATTAGTCACATGATTTGTAGCACCTGTATCCAGATACCAATTGCTAGGAGGTCTAGAAGGGGAATAGTTGAGAGGTGAAGTAACTGGATAAGGAGAATAGGAGGGACACATAGTGGTAGAGTAGGCGGAAGAATAGGGTACAGTTTGTGGAGAATAGTGTGGAGGCAAAGGTAGAAGTCCAGGAGCAAAATTAGAAGGTGGTCCATGCTCAGGAAAAGGATAAGAAGCTTGAAGCATATGAGCCTGTGGTGTGAATGGTCTATGAGAAGAAGCATTGTTGTGAGGATAATAGGTTGGAGGTTGATAGTTCAAGTTGGATCTATGGTTGGGAGCTTGTATTGGGAGCCCATTGAAGACCACAATTTATCAAGTGGCTTGCTAAATTTTAGGAGTATCACCTAGGAGCCATTTTAAGAGTCCACTGTGGATGCCCTTAGACACTCCATTCACACCTACCTAGACTTGGATAAACTTATTACCGGTGAGTCTTAATTTTTTGGACTTTTTGAAATGTCTTCTATGTTCTGTTCTCTTAAGTTTTAACTAATTGAGTCCATTTTTTTATGTCATATTACTTGTCTCGACGAACAGAATCAGAAAAGTATAAAAGTGTTGATAAAATTTGAATGAAAATAATGATACCTACAAAGTAAAAAAGACAGACTTTTCGAAACTCACGGAGGCCAACCATCTCAAACCTTGGGACTATTGGGGTTTATGTTCAGTCGTTATCTTCAAGATCAATTACTCAAGGTGCACGCAAGCTAGCCCGGACATTCAGTTATAAAAAAGGGGCAGATTTTTTTTTGTCTTTTGTTGCCTTATATGAACTTTTTTCAATTTTAAACTATATTTTTTCTCGCCGAGCTGAACGATGTGCTGTTAAAACTATGCCTAAATTTACTAAAACTTAAGAGAAAATGACCAAAAAGTTAGGCCAAACTTGAGCCAAAAATAATTTGAAGAGAGTGAAGTACAGTATGTGTTTTCTTTTTCAGCAGCTTTTCTTTACCTGAAAAACGGATTTGTTTGCATGTGAGAAACGTCAACCATCGAAACTTGACGTTCCAATTTCCAATTTATGGTATTGGCAATAACTTGGTACTAGAACAACGGTAGTTTCCCGCATTAATTGCATCTAGTTTTATTTAGATTTAGACTCAGTTTCCCACTTGATAAATATCTAGATTTAAGTGAGGAAAAACTTTGATACAATCTTAGATTTTTTAGTGTAAAAATATGATATTTTATCAAAGTTTTTCCTCACTTGATAAAATCAACACTTGATTTTATCGAAATTTGATAAAATTTAGATTTTATCAAGTGGGAAACTGGGCCTTAAGTAAATAACCAAAAGAATTCTCAACGTATTCATTAATCATTAGTGTGGGTATGGTGGACCGGACTTGGGTGGGTGCTGTGCACCTGGGTGCTATGCAATTCTCGGCCGTCCGATCATGTTTTGGACGGTCTGGATGCATTCGGCAATTTTAATTTAATTTTAATTTATTTTTATCGATAAAAAATCAAAACACATCTGGACCGTCCAAAACACAATCGGACGGCCGAGGGGTGCACAACACCCACCCGTTTCCCGGTGGACCGAAGAAAGACTTTGCCTTCGCAATGAAGGAATAAAGAGATAGAGTTTAAAGTACATGTGTTTATGTATACTTGTTACTTATGAGGGATACAGGTCCTAATTCTCTACTTCTCTCATCGAAATATGGCGAAGTATAATGTTTGACTGGGAGGACTCCTAACGAGCATTAGGGCCGGCCCAAGAATTTAGAATGTCTTAGGCCTAGCCTAAAAATTGTGTCGTAAGAGTACAATACCTAAAATAATTTTTTCAACAACAATAAAGCCAAAACAAAATAAAGTTCCACTAATCATTATATAATAATAGAAAAATTAAAACACAAAGTCTCCAAATGCATATCATCGTTAAAAAAAAGTGAACTCTCGTTATAGACCTCACAGAGTACTTTCATCGGAGCAATTGTTTGTCGCTGTTGGTCGTTTGAGAATGGGGAATTAACATTTGTACATTGACAATTGACAGTTGACAGTTGGAAAAGGCAAAAATACCCTTTTTACCAGTCAAATAGTAATAATCTTTATTGTCAACATAATGTTCTGATTGTCGAATATAAATATACCATTCACATTGAAAAAAGAAATATTTTGTTTTATATTCAATATGGATCTCAATTAGTAGATCTCTATGACAGATTTTAAAAATATAAATTTAAAAAAAATGGATATGTGAAACAAAAGTTAGTATCATTAATGTGAACCAGAGAGTGAGAGACAGAAGAGGGACAGAGAAGTTGGGTTACGCTGGATAATTTTCCAAAGCAAGGGCACGCTAGCTGGGAATAGAAATGGGGCAGGGCCTACTGCTGGCCCAAAAAGATCCCCAATTGTTTTAGGGCTTTTATTTTATTTTCCTATTGGGCCTTTTTATTTTCTTATTGGGCTATACAAGACTTCTACTCATGCATACTACTAAAAATTATGGGTGTGCCCCAATTTTAGGGATTTTTTGGAGTGCCCTAGGCCCAGGTCTCTTGGGCCTTGGGCCTAGGCCGGCCCTGACGAGCATCTCCAATCCTCTCAAATTAAAATGGTTAGCACAACACGTTTTTCTTCACTCCGATCTCTATATGGCTAGGTATTTTGCATCGACCCAACTCGCGTAGCTACAATTAATAAAGGCTAGGCAAATGTTATCATGGGACCAAATTCTCTCGTTTTAATTTTCTATGTAGGAGTATAAACTTAGCCTTGATATGTATGGATGGACAGGAAAATTGAGTATGGTTCCAGTAGGTAGATGAAAAAATGGATGGGCAACTGAAGATTGTACTTGTTCAAATGGATGGGCAACTAGGTCCCGTTCCACTAACTCAAAAAACCAAAAGCCAGCTTATTATGCTTTTCGAGACAGGTCATCTCCTCACAATACATCACATAAAAAACTACAAAATGCTACGCGTTTTTCGAGCTCTCACATAAAAAAGTCAAAAAACCAAAAAACCAAAAAACCAATCTTAGCGGAACACCCCCTAAAGGTTGTACTCGTACCTTTATTTGATTTGGGAAAAATAATTGTACCTTCTAGTTAGCCTCCCTAGCAATAGCATAACATGGAAGAGTAGTGATACATACACACCCCCACATACACACTCAGCCACACCCTCTCTCACATGGGGTGTGGTCCCCACACGGGGCTCACATGTGGGGACCACACCCCATGTGGGAGAGGGTGTGGCTGAATGTGTATGTGGAGGTGTGTATGTATCATTTTTGTAACATGGAAATGGGCTTTTTTATCTTTAAACCTCATGACTCGGCCCACAGTAAGTCTAACAGGGCCCGGTAAAACTCCGTACCTATTGACCCGGATTCAGGGTTCCTGTAGTGTCTCAATCTGACCGTCCATCCCACTATCAACAGTTCAGATTTACAGATGTATTTTTACCGCTATAGGCTCCCCAAATCCTATTGACTAGCTTGCAGGTTGCAGCACAATACTTTCTCAATCTGAATTGGCCTTACCATTACCACAACCCATGCCCCCCAAACCCTTTTCCCAACGGATACAAGCGAACTTCCCCCTTCCCCTGGAAAAAAAAAAAGAATCTTTTTGGTTGTTTTCTTTTAATTTCTAATAAATTTAGGTATAATTTTTACTGCATCACATTGTTAACTTCAGAAAATAAAAAAATATAGGAAAAAAAGATGACAAAAATTTATATTAGACGATAAAAAAATTTAAAAAGTCAACCATGTCAAAAAAATATGCAGGACGTTAGGTGACTACTACCTAACAGAATGAATAAGATGAGCCAAATTGAAGTCATATTGTGTTATGTTTGTGACGTCAACGACATGCACCATGATTTTCTTAAATTTTCTTTGCTTGTGTTGTGTGTAGAGAATCTTCTTTTTCTCGTCTCAAAATAATTATAAAAAAAAAAAAAAAAACCTAACTTGGTGGCGAGGAAAGCTGAGCCAAAAGGAGTTTCACCTTTTTCCACTTTTCAACTACTCAATACTTTCCAACTTTTGCCAATGTGAGCAAGAATACTAAAAAATGACGAGGTCCAAGTACTATATAAAAAAACATTGGTAATTTTCTTAGTAGAAAAAATCTATAATCCACAAATTACAATAGTGGGATACAATCATGTTACGTCTGCAACAAATGAATCAAGCCCAATTCAGAATATTCTGACAAATAGGTCACACGGAAAAAACAACAAAAAACTCATTGGCTGTGTTTGGATGACCGGATCTTGAGTAGGAATAGGAATATGATTACCAGGAATCAAATTTTTGAGAATTTTATTGGGTAGGAATATGAATAGGAATATGATTACCTGGCAGGTAATCATATTCCTAAGAGTTTAACACCAGGAGGAATTGCATTTCGGTGTTTGGATTAATTTAGCAATATTACGCTGGAAAATAATTATTTTGGAAATTTATTAAAGTCAACATTTCCTTTTCTTAATAAATGAGCCAGGAATCAGAGATTCACATCGGGTAAGGGAGGGATCACATTCCCACTCAGCCTGAGAATATGATTCTTGGTTGAATATGTCATCAGAAATCATATTCATATTTTTGTCTCTGCCAAACGTCGGAATAAAAAAAACATGACATCACATTCCAGTTCCTGTCTTTTCCAAAGTTGCAATTATGGGTAGAAGACATCACATTCTTTTTTCCTCTTGAGATTGTTACCATCCAAACCGATAGCAATCAACTCTTGCCTCCGGCAAAATTTAACACTTTTTACTAATTTCCTTACAGAAAATGTATAATTAAGGGTGACTGATTAGACTAGCCCTAGTTTAAATGCCTGTGATTTTTTTGTAGCGGAAAAATCACTGAAAAACAATTCAAAACACAGAAACACAATTAGAAGATAAGGGTTAGAGAATTGGCCTGTGTAATCGAGAGAGGCACGTCAAGGACGCTGTCCTTAAGTCATTATGCGCTCCGTTCGTGTAGGTTCTAACGATCGCAAACGACTCCAAGATACAACCAAAAACTCACAGGAATCTAGCACAATGCACAGATGCATTAGATGGATTTGTCAAGTATGTATCAGTTGCCCAAAAGTAGTAGAATATAGAAGAACCAGAACCTTGTTTTTTTTAGGGAGAGAGAGAACAGTAACGTGTTTTTTTGAGAGAGATGAGAGAGAGAGAGAGAGAGAAATTAGCGTTGTGTGTGGTGTCAAGGAGTCCAATTATTTATAGACTCCTATGTGTCTATTCACAATAGACACACCTCTTCAATTAAAACCAAATACCTCTTGGTTCAAAAACTCACAACCCTTGGGGTATTAAAAAAAACACCTGTTGGATTTGAGTGTGTGACTAAAATTAAAGTTTTGAAACTTCTAAGAAATTATGAATTTCCAACATTTTTTCGTTTGCAAATATCAATGATCTAAACCTCTTTAAGTAGCACTTATGTGTATAATAGAGCTTTTTGATTGCATTTCTTTGAAACTTCAATTCCTTTTCTAAATAGGATAAATTCGTATTCCTTTTCAACTTTTGGTAATGTTTAGAGGTACTTGATGCAAAAAAAAAAATTCCATGTGATCTCTATTCACAATATGCTTGCAGAAATTATACTTCCCTACATAACAATATATGGTTTAAGTTGTTAAAATCGCTTGATTAATGGTTAAGACTGAAGAATAAGAAGAAAAATACGCAATCAAAAAATTAAACAAAGAAAATAGAAGAAGAAAAATACAAGATGCCAAAAAGTTTAAGAAATTTTTACCACAGGCCACAGTGGTTATAAATTTATTGTTTCAGAAACTGACTTATTCTGCTTTACGAGACAGGTCATTCTCTCATAATACATCAACTCAAAAAGCGAACTAAAGTCAGTTCTTAAGTTGAAATCGGAACAACCTCGTTAACTTCACCACCAAAGGTAGGCAGATTTTAGAAGTAAGGTTACAAAATTCTAATTACTTCCACTTCTGTAATACCCTTACATTTTCTGATGAAAAACAATTTCGATTTCTTTTAAGCATATTCCTAATTTCTTTTTTCAATTTGAGGAAACAATATCAGAGAATCCAGAGAGATTTGAGATTCACCAGTGTTCAATACGTGAAAGTTTAAACAAAAAAAAATCCAAAACAGTGACATGGGACCAAAGTCATCAGAAACCCTAAAAATGGTTATGACATGTGGAAGCTACGAATAAGATTTTCTAGTACCATATTGGTGAAGTTGATCTCAGACCAAAGTCCCTCTCTCTCGATATTATCCCCCGGGAGCGTAGAAAGAGGAGTTACGCAGTGAACGAGGGTACCCTTTATCTTGTAAGACACCTAAGATTGATATCTACTTCAATGAAAAGGCACCAATAATTACTGGTCTTCTGACTCATTTTGTGTGGACTTTTGTTTGATTTAAATTTAAAGGCCCCGTCCAAGTTAGTGAATTTGCTCCCAATGTAATTGATTAGGTTTCAACAATATTGGGGCTAGGCCTAGCTTGCGAAAAAATAATTTCTTGTGAAGTCCTTGGCCCCAGCTAAGAGGGGCCTGTAGTGAGGGGACACACTACATGGGTGTAGTGAGTCCCATCTGACCGTCCATCTCGGCACCAATGATCCGAGCTCCAAATTATCTGAGCTGACCATTGTTTGGATTCAAATCCGAGCATTCATTGCCGAGATGGAATGGCAGATGACTTGTTGGGGATGCAGACAACTTTTAGCAACAGCCTAGGACTGAAGGCAGAGGAGCCCTCTCGGCACAAAAGTTTGTGCCGCAATCCGTGTGCGACCTTAAAAGCACATCGATTGCAGTGAAAATGATACTTTCGTAATTGGGTTGAGGCAGTTTCAGCCATTGGGTTTTACTTATTCATATTGCATTTGCTGTGTAATTAACATTAGAGCGCATTATAGGAAAAACAGGAGAGGAAAATTTTTAGTAGAGAGAAGAGAGAAGACTTGCAGTCCACACATTCTTCGATTATAATGGACTGGTGTGGTTCCTGTGATTTTTCCTCACATTAAGGTTTTCCACTTATATTTGCGTGTCTTAATTTTTTGTTTCCTGTTGATTACGCACTCTTTACGGGGACCGCCACGTGATACCCTATCGGCTTTGAAAAATTTGTCCCTAACATGGATGTCTTTGACCGGGCTTCAGAGAAAATTAATTGAGGTACGCGTAAGTTTGATTAATCTGTATCCGGACATGTATGTCTCAATTATTTTCCGAACCAAATACACGTACTACAAATAAGTTGCTTTGACGTGGTACCGTTATGGGGCCATGCCAATTACTTCGCCAAATGTGGTCTTGTGGGGCTCATTTTTAGATCTCATACAAACGATCCAATCCAAAATAATTTTAAAATAAATTCAAATGGTTTTGGAGAAAATCAGGCCCATCGGATATTTTTATGTAATTGAGCTAATTTGTTCGATTTTCATTATGGACCCTATAACTCGAAATATGAATTGTTTTGAGACGTATCGATGTCTGAATAAGATAATTTTTTTCATTAAATGCTCTTCTCAACGAGCCCTACGACACCTACGGTTCAGGTCAATGGGTTACAGTTACACCAAGCGCACAATTGTATAGATTCTTTCCAATTATAGGGTCCTAAATTATGAATGAAAATCGAATGAATTAAATCAATTACATAAAATTATCCGATAGGCCTTATTTTCTCTACGACCACTTGAATAATTATTTTAAAATTATTTAACGGATTGAATAGTTTGTGTGGGACGTGAAAGTGGGTGCCACCAGACTGCATTTGGCGAAACAATTGGCATGCCCCGTTTTGGGCTCCCTGTATAGTGCAGTGCAAAGAATGCGCTCTGGGGTCTCCGCTCCCGTTTATCACGAATTACGAGCTTCGCATGGCTCATAAGTTATTGGATTGGTTAATTCTAAAATAGAAAATTGTTTGTGTGATTAGGTCATAATGATCAGGATTCCTGAAGTTAATCCGGAATTAGTTTGGAATTGGTGTCAGTGCCGACCCTAACTTTTCAGGTTTATTGCACTATTACAAGGGGCACCAAAATAGAAACTTTTTAAAATTCATAAAATTTCGGGAGCTTAAATCATCTGCATGGGACGTAGGAATTTGCTCACACTTAAGGTCTCAGCTTCGATTTCCTTTGCCAGCAAACTCCTGGGGCCACTGAGAGTTATGCCTGATTGCCTGGTCGTTACCTTCAGACTTCCGAATATAGTTGAAGTGCACGTAAACTGGTTTGGACATCCAATTATCAAAAAAGGTTTGGCGTGTAAGAGAGAGGGAGGGGTAGAGGCATTTTGGTCATGGTCCCTCATGTCTAGAACCAACCAACCTCTGGCCAGTTGTTGGAGTTGTAGGGTCGAGGTGTCTGTTCCTCTGCTTTTATGGCTCTGTTTTTGTCCTTTTTCTCAATAACCTTTCCACTGCTCCTACTATTCAATTCACATTCTTTACTTAACAACTCTACCCCTCCCCTCATTTCTCATACACCCTCCTCCCTCCCTCACCTCACCTCACCTCACCTCATCTCATCTCCATTGCAGTACTTTAATCAAATTGAAGCTTCCATATGTTTTTGAGGGGAATGTTGTCTGGCTCGAGGCCGCAAAACCAGATCTATATATCATTACGTAGATCTCGATGAGTAAAATATCGAATCGGGTCATTCGATCCGATCATTGGAGATCGATCAGGCATATGTGTCGTCGGACCAGGCTTCATTCCCCCCAAATTGTTGCTTCCATCGATCAGGTGAGTTTTCTTCTATATAAAATTGGAGTAATTGATTTTTCGAAGAAAATGTTCTCTGCTTAATTTTATAGTTTTGCTTTTTGGTCAGCTGTGAAATTAGATTAATGGGTATTGGGCAAGAGCTGATTGGTGTAATGATGACATATTTTGACTGCTCACTTCTTTATTCTCGGAAGAGGAGAAAGTTCTTCATCATTGCTATCCAAATTGTTTTTTTTTTTTTTTTTTTTTTTTTCTTTTTAAATTTTCTGAAATTCAAATTTTGTGTGAAGTTGGTGGAAGTTTGTTTTGGTTTTTTGTTTTTTCTCTTGTCAGTTAACAAACTCTATCTGAGTTCCACCATAGTATACTGTAGGCTGATCCGTCGATGATGATTTTATCATGATGGCTTCAAGAATCTGCCTTGTTCGTTTCTGCTATTGACTTTTACTAGCCCCCACCATTTTAATCATCAAAGATTTCTTCCAATCAATCAATCAATCAATCAATCATCTTTTTCTTGTTAGGGTTTCATGGTTCACTTGTAGTATTAATTATCAGAAACATGATTCGTTTCAGCATCTACAATTATGAAACTGCAATAAATTACACCTATATATACAAGTGCATCTTTTTTTTTTCCGGTAACGAAGAGTGTCCCGATGAACTAGACTAATTTTTACGGCATCTCCCATAGTATTTTCTACTCGTTTGCCTGAGGTGAGGTGGTCTCAAGAAGAAATTCCTACCGGGAAAATCGACCTTACCGCACTGCCGAGACAAGTCGATTAATTACTATGACCTTACCGGTACATGGTTGTCCTTTCTTGGAACTTTCCTCCATTAGTCTTGAAAAGAAAAGAAAAGAGATCTTCCATATAAGTCTTGTATATATCTTGAATACTCCATATCTTAGTGGCTAATTTAGTCTTTTACTTAAGAAGAGAGATTGTGTTCTCTAGCATTACCTGGAATTGTTTGTCCTCCTCTATTAACCAGGGGCAGAGCTGAAAGGAGGGGCGACACGGCCCAGCCTAGTTTCCAATCATTCACACTATTCAAAGTCAATTAGACATTTATTGGTATACGAATAACTTGATTTTTTTACATCGATGATGAAAAAATAACAATGTATGAACTCACTAATGATGAAAAAATAGCGGCGTAAAAACTTAACGATTCGGGTATGAAAATGAAACTTCTTTAACGGTTTTTCATTTAAGGACTAAAATAGAGTTGAATCGAGTTTTTATTATTTGTTTAATTGGGGAAAAAATTAAGGACAAAATCTGACTTGAATTTAACATTTCTTTTCGTAATGTAGACAGTACCACGATAGAAAATGTTGCGAGTCTTGCGGAATAAATCCCCATCATATTGAAAAATAGCACATACCTACTTAAATCGAAATAGAAATATTTACTCCAACCCAATAACTTTTATGAGAAAGGGAAACAATTAAATACTACCTATCCAATTTGTCTTTAATTACGTTTTTTTTTTATCTTCTAACTTTTGTTTGAGAAACTAGTTTAGATCGTCATCCTTGTGGGTTTGATATGATTCCATCCCGAAATTGATTGAATGCCCTATTATACATTAGATAAATTTACGTCATATAAAATTTGATCAACAATTAAAAAAATTACTCCAAAAGACGAAAGAAAAAAAGACAATTTGTTATAAATGTAACGGTCTCTAAAACCAATGGCATTGATGCGTTTTTTTTTATGGCACTGGAGACAATGGAGAGATCAAATTGTTCATTATTAATGTTAACCCATCCATTGTGCGCGGGGTATCAAGCAATATGTCAACCAAAGATTCGACAGAATTTATCAAGGCTAATTTTGCCCATATTGGTACTCGGCTACTCGTCCGACGCCCATATTGGTGGACAGTTATTCTACAATTACTGTTATTCGCTTTAAACCTCTGAAAAGTCAGGCCCGGCTCTTGGGTCAAATGAGCAGTACAAGTTGAATGGGTGTTGTATATTGCAGAAGCAGGGAGAAATGGCAAGTTGAATTGAGGTTCCCCTGGTTTGTTACTCCGACAATCCTTTTAGATGCGAATCCCTTTATTACGTTGCTATTATTGACCGGAAGAGGGTTCCTGGTGAGCGGCCTCTGGAGAATGCCCCTGGTGAGCGCATTCGGGCCGTCCAAAAGTGCTTTGGACAGCTCAGATTTTTCCATGGAAGAGTCCAAAATATTTTTGGACACTTCCATGGAAAAATCTGGCCGTCAATTGCCAAGATGGACGGCCCGGATGCGCTCACCAGGGGCGCTCTCATGGGCCGTTCACCAGCATCCCCGACCTCGTTTGTTTTGTAAGTACAGACACTTACGTACGAGAGTGAAGAAAAATGAGAGAGACAGAGTACTTGAATGAATGAATGAATGAGAGAGAGAGAGATAGAGAGAGAGTACACTCAATGCTTTTAATGATCTGAACTATAACACTAAATGCTTTAACTTGTACTACTAATTTTGATTTCAATTACTACAAGCACGCACATTCACACAAACACTTTTACACGCACGCTCACGCTAGTGTATGAACCTCACACACCGGAGGTGTAGTGTGTGTGGATCCCAAGATGAATGTGAGTCTGCATGTATTGAAAAAGTGTGTGTGTAAGTGTTGATTAAGTTGTTGTTTGTTTGGGGCATGAACGTATCTTGTTCATTTGTCAATTCTGTTATGGTTGTTTGGTTGATTACTTGCCAACCACGTAATATTTTCGGGCTTGAGTGACATGATTATTGCGGAATTAGAGTGCCCTACGCATAGTTGAGACGTTCTATATCCTCGCGTTGTGATGCTTATACGTTGATCTTGCCCCTTGAATCTTTTGTAACTATTGCCTTTGATTTATTAAAAAAAAAAAAAAACACACAACTAAGGTCCCTAGCCAGGTTGTGGCTCCTGCCCATAACCTTGTTCAGGTTCCCATTAACCGTTGATGTTGATGTATATAGCCATATAGGTTAGATAATTGATATTGACACTCCCTATTATAATATTTTTTCTCTCCATTTTTGTCTCTATTAATTAAAGTTACTAAATCACCATTGTAATTATGAAAGCAAGAGGAAAATGTATTATAAAGTACAAAGGTGCAGATAAAAAAAAGTAAAAAAAGTGGTTTCGTAACTTCAATTAATAGAGATAAAAAAGAGAGGAGTGTCAATATTAAAATGGGAAGCGTCAATATCAATTCCCATAGGTTATCGTTGTGTTGAATTGATATGTTTCGTTTGCTAAAAAGTATGAACTAAAAAGTATGAATATATGTAAGGAGTGTTTTATCCAAGGGCGGAGCCAGGGCATTAATCTACCCTAGGCTGAGGGACGGAGACAAGATTTTTCCTTCATGGTGGCAAAAATATGTACTTGAAAAATAAAAAAGACAAATTACATTATGAATATTCATGCACTGTACAAAAAAATAAACTATAATAACATAAAAATCTTGAGATAGCGAGTCTATATAATTTGAGGATAAAAATTTATTTTCTATATAAAAATTATATATATTTTTAAAATCTTATGGTTGCGGCGGCCACCGCTTGTCCTCCTACCTCTCACCGGCCGGGTCTCCTTTAGCAAATAAATCAAAAATTGGTTTTTTGGTTTATTCATTTTGTCTTTATTAAAAAAAATTACATTTATTAGTTTTGCATCAATTTTTGTGGTTTAGTGGTTCCTCTCAACGAGATGAATCTAACAAGTATGAAATTATAGTGAAAATTAATTATTTTTTGAATAAAGCCAAAATTAAACCAATAAACCACGTATTTTTGGCTTTATTAAAAAAAAATTAGTTTTGACTATAATTTTATACTCTTTAGATTCGTCTCGTCGAGAGAAACAAATAAACCACAAAAATTTGATGCAAAACTAATATTTGCGAATTTTTTTTGAATAAAGACAACAAATAAACAAAAAAACATGTTTATGTTTATTTGTCAAATCAGGAGATTTAGTTAGCTAGTATATAAAAACCCCACCTACCATTCAACCATTCAATTTACTTCTCCTTTACTAAGAGCAAGTGCAGCAGCATCTGTATTCGGTAAGTCAAGGACGCTGTCCTTAAGTCATTATGCGCTCCGTTCGTGCAGGTTCTAACGATCGCAAACGACTCCAAGATACAACCAAAAACTCACAGGAATCTAGCACAATGCACAGATGCATTAGATGGATTTGTCAAGTATGTATCAGTTGCCCAAAAGTAGTAGAATATAGAAGAACCAGAACGTTGTTTTTTTTAGGGAGAGAGAGAACAATAACGTGTTTTCCTATTATATGGTCTAGAGAGAACAGTAACGGCTAAAACTTCTTGGGTCTAAATTTTATACAGATTTTTACTTCTAGGTCTAGAAAAAATGTATATAATTACCATTAAGGTAAGTCACATTTTTTTAATTACCACTAAGGTAAGTCACTCTTTTTGGGGGTTTAAGTTTATGGTGCACTTTCCTATTATATGGTTTTCGTGGTTTATGTACTTTTATAGGGTACCCTAGGGTTTAGGTTTATGCACTTTCATAGTACCCTAGGGTTTATGTTTAGGGTGCAATTTCCTATTATAGAGTTTTAGTGGTTTAAGCATTTTCATAGGATACCTTAGGATTTTAGGCATTTTCATAGGGTACCCTAGGGTTTAGAAATTTTCATATGATTTGGGGAGTTGAAGAGAAAGATTTTACCCATGTGGGGTGGGGTGGGGTGGG
>JAXBDA010001967.1:0-47880 GCA_036023075.1 Gaultheria prostrata | reverse complement strand
TTTTTAAGGTCCAACGCGAGGATTCGTAAAAAAAAAAATACCCGGAAGGGAAAAACATGTTCTAAACACATCTAACGGTTCGGATCGTCTCGGATCGTCGAAATTCAATCTCGAACGAAAAATCCCTTACATAAGCTATGTAAGGGAGCCCTTATAAGATCATCTTCTTATATATATATATATATATATATATATATATTGCAAGAATGTATTCGGACATGTGCATTTGAATCTGTGTGGATTTTTTGGCATGAGTTCAGGACAGAATAATCACATGTAAGGCAATATCATTGATGAGCAAACCCCCTGCATAGACATTCCTCACGAACTTCTCCTTGAGTTTCCTGTTGTTAGTGAATAAATATGCTGCAAGTGGCTTTTCTTTGGAGTTGATAATATTGAAACTGTCTTCAAGACTGTCAACCTAAACAAACCAAATGCAGGACAATGTTGTCATGATGTACACAAATGAAAAAAATGTAGAATGATATTTTACCCCACTAAATTGAAGACCCAAAAAAAAAAATTTTGAGACCACCAAAAAAGTCTCTCCATCTGTACTTTCTTTCTATGTATTCACGGCCAAAAGAACAAAAGAAGAGAATCCCAGCTATAAAGAAACATCCTACATAAATTCATCTCAAGTCCCCGAAAGAGTCCGCTTAAACTTTTCATGTAGTGAAATTCTGCAAGAGGGCATTTTTCCATATCGCCACAATCTTCCGTGGAATATTAGATGGAAATTATCTCTACCGCTTGGTCCAGTATGATGAATGATCATCAACAATACTTTTCTCAATCTTTTGTTAGCATTTTATTCCATAACACAACCAAAAGTTACTCCAATGGGCTGTCCAGAAGTTTACCGTGACAATGGGAAGCAGAGGGCCAAATATCTCCTCATTCATAATCAGAGAGTCATCTGGGGCATCCAGCAGAATGGTTGGAGCAATTTTTCTACAACAATTGAAAGACTCATGAATAGTATGAAGTTTTATCCGGTTTTTCTATTCAACTTTAAAATTGATGAACTTGACAAAAGTATGCATTAGAAAACTTACAGGCTGTCTTTGTTTCTTCGACCTCCATGGACTATTTTACCAGAAACCTTGTCTTCGTCCAAGAGTTTTGTTAAGCGAACAAAGTGGTTGGAATTCACAATGCGAGACAAGTCTTCAGATGTCAATGGGTCCTTTCCAAAGAACTGCTCCAACTCAAGTTTCAGAGCAGCTATCTGTCGAACGAATTCCGTAAGAAGGAATCCAACACACATCAAATATGCAACTATGTAAATGCAAGCATGTATTGGAAAATGTAGTAGTTATACACAGGAAACCTTACCAAATTTGGAGCAAAGTCTTTGGTAGTTATAATGTGATCAGCAGAAATACATGCTTGTCCATTATTGAATCCCCACTTTCCTGCAATAATTCGCCTTGCCGTGACCTGGCAAACACATACAACCTAATAATGTCATGGACTTGGCACCATAAGTTACAATTAGCAAGAGAATTGGCACCATAAGAAAATGTCGTTCCAGATAAGGAAAGCTCTATACAGTTAGATTTATGTCGGAATCAACAATAACAGGACATTTTCCTCCCAGCTCCAAAGTTACAGGTGTAAGATGCTTTGCAGCAGCAGCCGCTACAATGCGTCCCACGTTTCCATTGCCTGCAAAACGTAACTTGATTTTACATAAATAGAAAAATGGTAAGATTTTATAGATGGTAACCAGGACCGGGTGTCGAGCATTCCACTAACCCAAGTCAATGCCTTCTACGTTTAAATGTCTATTTCAGCTGCAAATCTTTATACTTCAACTAAGTGAACGATAATATAAGTTTAGCAAAAGGACACCAAGTCTGTAGTGCTTTTGCGTTACTCTCTTTCACAAACATGAATAGGTGGCAGTTTGCTACCTTTGAAAGCTGCAGCATTGCCTACTTGGCGGAGGTAGGAATCATTTAATTCTAGCCAATGTTTTACAATAAGATGCGTACCCAAGCAACATCAAGATGATGAACTGAGTTGCATACTTCTCAGGCAGACAGCACCATACCATATCTCATTCCTAGTGATTTGATACATGGATAATCCTATCGAAGTGGGTCCATGAGGGAATGTTACAAAGTTAAAATAAAAAAGGTTCCTATTCAAGCGTTTGGTTTAACCATTTGAAGTTTAGGAATGGAATGTCATTTTACTTAATTTTCCAAGAACATCCTTTAACAACTAATACTAATCATACATCACAATTCCTGCACATCTACAGTTAAACAACAGTAGACTATAAAAATATCTAACTCTTAAAAAACTTGCCAACAGTTACACAACTTTAAAATGTCGAACCATCATTGCAGAAGCGAACTACTAGAACAGTAGACTATCAAAATACTAAACTACGTAATAACCTACTACCAGGTAACACAAGCAAAGCCTATAAAAAAATACTCATACCTCTGTGATTTGGAAAACCTAGAAGCTTGACTACCGATATGAAAATGAGGACTAGGTTTATCCCTAATGAAGCTTTGCAACAGATTGCAAAAACTAAAAGAGGACAACACATTGGGCAAAATAAAAGGCGCGATTAGAGAAAGGGATTGGAGGGAAAATTGAGAGAGAGCAGGGAAAAAAATCTGTGGGGTCTTGGGAAGAGCACCATTGAGATTCCTTGTGACGCCTCATGGACCATGACGAAAATCCTTGGCCTCAGAAAGTTGGGCCAACCTCTTATCAAGTATTAAGTTGGTAATGGGGAGAGCACCTTTTTATGGCTGGATAGCTGGGCACTCTCTTGGGCCTTTGCATGCCAGATTTGGAGATAGGGTGGTGACTAATGTGGGCAGATCTCTAAGGGCTAGAGTTGCTTCAGTAATTGACCATGGGGCTTGGAGGTGGCCCAGGTTAAGGAATCCTCTTATTCAAGCTATTGTTGCTCAAACTCCTCCAAGTTTAAGGCCAAATCCAAAAGTGGATGATTCGGTTCTGTAGTTGCCTCATCCAAGTGGCATTTTCACTGCAAAATCAGCATGGTATGACATTAGGGAGAGGTTCCCAATTCAACCATGGTGCAAAATCGTTTGGAGTAAAAATAATGTGTCTAGATGGTCTTTTATACTATGGTTGCAGTACTAAGGATAGATTGCAGAGTTGGGGCATGCAGTTTGATGGAGTTTGTTGCTTCCGTACTTCGGAGGAGGAATCACATCAATCTCTTCTTTAATTGCTCCTTTTCTTCTGGTGTTTGGCAGTTCTTGTTGGCCAAAAACAGTATGCAGGGGATGCCTAGCAGATTGGGGAATGTGCTTGATTGGTTTTGCTCAAATGTTAAGGCCTAAGGGGACTGGTTTCAGATGCACCAGTCTCAAGTGCAAACATGGCAGCAGCTGTGTAGGGTTGTTGCAACAGAGGAATAATCATGTTTTTAGAGGAGTTGCTAAGGGGCAGAACCAGGTGGCTGGAGGAATTGCTAATGGTATAAGAGATTTTCTTAGCTCTAGAAGGAATGTGAAGCCTTCCTTGCAGAACAAAATTTGCTGTAAAAAATGGGTATTGTCTGAATGGATCCTGCAAGCTGTGTAGATAGATTGTTTGATTCTTTATTGTGGTTTTGTTTGCTGTTGATTTGTTGTTTCTTACAAGGGATTTCATCCCTGGACCTTTGTTTGAGCTTATAATAGCCTGCACTTATAAAAATAAAATTAAAAAACGTGGGTCTAGGGGTATAAGAGGTATTAATTTGACTTCCCTTTTCCATAGTAATTAGATTACCCCGTAATCTGAGATTCCTATGGGGTAGTGGAGGTATGAGATTCCTCCTCTATTTAGGAATTTGATTGCTCCTGGATTGGGAGATCAGTAATCATATTCCCATTCAATCACTACTCAAACATGAGAATTGTTAAAGCATCAACTCAAAACCAATTGACAATAAGTGAAGAGGTTGTCCATGCTCATATACTAGTTTTGGAGGTTGTAATTAACCAACGTGGGACAAGCTCTAACACTCCTCCACATGTGCCACCCCCGACGCGCACGTGGAGAGGTAAACAAAATTAACAAATAATTCATAGCATAGGGATCTACAAGGTGCGCTTAAGGCACAAACAACGGGGCAACCAATCAAGAAAGTCTTGTCCAAAAGACTCCCAAAACCAAGCTCTAACACCATGTTAAAGCATCAACTTAGAACCAATTGGCAATGAGTGAAGAGGCCACCCAAGCTCATATACTAGTTTTTGAGGTTTTAATTAACCAACGTGGGACAATCTCTAGCAGGAATCTTAGAGTTCTGGAATCATATTACCATTCCCCCTTAAGATGCCTGCCATCCGAGAACACCCTAGCAGAACTTCCACATACTGACACCCCCCTCCCAAAAAAGGAAAAAAAAAGAATCAATGTGCTTTAACAGATTATTTTGGTGGGTACTATGAATCCAGTCATCCGTTCCACCTCGTCAAAGCCATTAATTTCCGTATCACTCTCTGTTGTACTGATGTTTATATAACCCACATTTACAATTTTTATTAGACTCAAATGAAATCCCTTGCAATGTGACATCATGGGCCTCCTGTGCTCAAATCTTCATCTATGCCATTCATTCCATCAATGTGTCACCATGAAAGTATACTAAACCAAGTTAAAACTAAACTAAAATAAAATGGACGTGACCCAACATAATTTGCAGTTCAACAGAAAAAAGATTGTAAACCTTGCCACGGTGGTCCAGAAAAATCCATTTCCTCATTTTCTTAACCTTGAAACAAAATTTGTCGCAATTTTGAGAAAAGATTCAGAGAATAAGAGATCCGCTATGTACTCTTCCAACTTATCAGGCCACATAAAATCTTAACATGACTAACATCCTCATATATAAGAAGTAAAATGAACGGAGGTTTTGTGTAAAGAACCTGTATAAAATATTTTATCCCACTTTTGCTCTAGCAGGGCAGATGTTTCAGGAACAGCCCCCTCAACAACTTTTACTGCAGAGCTATCTAAGTATTCCCCACACAATTTCGCAAGCAGTGATGATGTGGCTGGAGCAATTTCTGATGGCTTCAAAACGACGGCATTGCCAGCTGCAATAGCTCCAATGACTGGATCAAGAGATAAACCTGCAAAAGAAACGTCTAGATATTCTTACAACATAACTTATTCTTAATTACAAAATTCATAAAAGAAGAAAATGTCAGATTAGCAAATCAGGACCAACAGAAAATAGATCTTGCATGAGGGAAGACTCAAAAAAGGAGCTGCTAGAAAACTTGAGTGCAGAAATTATGATGTAGACTATATGTAGTTGAGTTGTTAATACAATGTGTATGCATCTACAAATTGGGACCAAGTCGATTTTGAGGCCAGAGGAAACGTCCAATACCGAGACTTGAACCACATATATGGAACACCGAGGATAATTAAGATTTAAGTACGACGGGTAAATGTTGCAAGCAATTGCTGAAGGGGACAAAAGCTCAAGAAAAATGCCCTGTACTTTTTCTGCGGGTGGTTATACCTTATAACAAGTAAATAAACTAGTTGGGGGGAAATAAAGATGTAAGGAACCAGACGCTTAACATACAGAAAGGATAATTCCATGCTGATATCACCAATACAACACCCAGTGGTTCAGGCACTATTTCTGCTGATGAAGGAAAAGTGAGCATTGAGGTTTTGACCTGAAAAGTAGGACGATATTTTCCTTTATAATCCTGACTGAAGGTTTCTCAAGATAAAATGGTATATAAGACTTTCCGGTTTAAGTTTGGAGCGAATCACCTTTTCCGGCATCATCCAATGCTTCAATCCTTTTAATATGAATTCACATGAGGACTTGATCGCGGCAATCTGCTTGAACACAACAATCAAATTCAGAGGATGACAACATTAACGAGAATAACAACAGAATGGGCAACGAGGAATAGGGGAGGTACGCATTACATGCAGAAGTTCCACACAGAGAAGTTATTTAACCACCAGCTTCATAACACTAAAAGACTATTCCATACCCAGGGGATTAAAAGGCTCTTCTAAAACAGGTTAGCTATCGACCAAATCTTTTCTCAAACAAATCAGTGTATATATGAAACTTCAAAAAATATTTACCATACAATACATCCTTCCATTCTTATGATGTATTTGGATTAAATGTGGACGGTAAATTGGTTTAAATTTTAAAAAGCAAGTAGACTCTACGAGTGAACGGAACTGTACATGTCAGCTCAAAGTTACTTAAATGATGTCGATGACGGACGAGATTTCAATCATAAATCAGAAGTATTCCCTCCGTCCCAAATTTCTTGTCCATTTACGTGCATGCGTGCATTGTTCAATTGCTTATATTTTTCAATCTATAATATTTTTTTACTGAAAACCATGTTTAATAGAACTTATCGAGAACTATTAAATAAGATCCATTTGAACATATAGTAACATTGTACATTTGAAAATGCAAATAATTCTTTGAGGTATCGTGAATAGTGAAAGTGCACAAGAAATTTGGGACGGAGGGAGTAATTTTTTGTTCAACTTTTCGTAAAACAAGAAACGAATCAAAAATAGCTTACCATCAGAAACTCAAAAATTACTAAAATGACTTAATTACTCCTACTTGTTTAGAATTTCTCAACTAAAATAGTGGAAGTTCCACTAGTGTGCACATTCCACTTACAAGACTACCTTTTTCTAGCGCTAATGTTATTTAAATTAAAATTCACTTGAATCGATCTGATCAAAATTCAAAAAAGAATCAAGACAAACGCAAATTAATATGTACAAATAGTATATAATTGAAATGAAAAGGATAAACAGAAGAGTTTAAAAAGAAAGAAATTGACCTCAGCAACGAAAGCTTCCAAGACAGGTTTGGAGAGGTCGGAGCGAAGGGCGTGGATGATGTCATTCTCGTGATCGTTGATCATTTTCAAGAGACTCTTCAACTGCGATGCTCTCCATTCGTAGCTCCTTGTTTTTCCAGTGGCAAACGTATCCCTCAAGTCCTTCACCAGCGACGAAGCAGCTTCGGAATCTGACGCCGGTTTCTTTTTCCCGTCCCCTGACGCCATTTCCGCTGCAATTCAATTCCGCCGAGAGCAAGCGAGCGAGCAGAGTAGCAAAAGAGAAAATAATTCGAACTTTCTCTATTCCAATATATACTAATGCGTTACATGGAAATGGCAGCAGGGATGGCATGGCACAGCAATTTGGGCCTACCAAATGTTCTTTCGACGATTCGGACTTGATTGGAAACTCTTCTATAAAAAAGATTATTTGTGTTTTTGACGGTCCGAATTTAAATCCATCTAGACCAACAGTTGAAAAGCCGCCCGGCAAGATGCAACGCATTCGGTGCACTGCAAGGCCCCCATGGAAATGGAGATGGCGGACAATTGCAACATTTTCGGTTTGAAGGAAGAGAACCTTTTGACACCGGCGGTGAAAATAACCGCCCTTTTCAACACCGTTTTGCAGGCCCCATTGTGTATCAGTAATTATTTTATTAATCTGAACCGTTCATTTTATAGTATTTGCAAAGTAATATATCCATGTAAAAAATTAACTTGATCGGACTATGAAAATTTGAATTTTGTTTTGTTTTCATTTGAAAGAAAATTCACACATTGATAAGCCAAGAAAAAGACAAAAAAAAAAAAAAAAAACACAAATCTTATTGTACATTTTACCGTTTTTAATATACTTTCACACACTTCAATATATTTTCATACATTCCAATACATTTTTTAAACCTTAACGACAGCCTAGTAGTAGATTTTAGTTAGTTTTGCCCAGGGCACCAGGTGGTGGTAGCGTTCCAAACGAATCGAGCTACTCAAGACTTAACTCGACTTGACCCGTTTAGTAATTATTTTATGAATGTGTAGTAGATAAGCTAATTTTAACACTCTTAAACTTGGCTTGACTCGGCTCATTAGAATTATAAGTTTGATTGACGAGACTCTGTTTGTTTCCGCTTTTTTACCCAAGAAAATCCACCCACGCTAGCTACCGGTAATTCGTGGGGGCCACTTATGTGTAGGCACTGATGGTGTATTTGGCTCAAGCATGTGGAATGTAGAGAATGTGGAATATCGTTCGAACAAGGTTGGGGATATAATAATGACGAAACTCATAATATGCATTCTGAAGCATATTTTGGAATATTTTGTGGTGACAGCGATGATGAAGAAAAGTGTGGAAGTTCGTTCGATTCTTTGAGTCAAGGCAATATAAAAAGGAAAGTTATTGTCGATCTCTTAGTCTTGGTGTGAATGGTCTGTTTTTAATTCGACATAAAAAAAAAATTTAACTAAAATGCATGTAAGCTGGTCCGAAATTCTAATCTTGGAGGGAAACTGAAAAAGAGGGTGGGCAATCTTTGTACTATTGTGAGAGTATAAAAGTGAAAGGTAGGTGTACATGGAGTATTTCGAGGTAGGTGGAATTGTATGCCTTTTGGAACCATAGGGTATCCCATCAGATTAGGTAAAGTATGAGTCAAAAATGCTAATAAATAGTGTATATTTTTCACCTTATCTACTCGCTTCTTTCAACGCTCGAGCAATACTATTATTTTACAAGAGGTGCTCCTCACACTGACACCACCCCCAAGGCCCCAACC
This sequence comes from Gaultheria prostrata, assembly GCA_036023075.1. NCBI lineage: Eukaryota > Viridiplantae > Streptophyta > Magnoliopsida > Ericales > Ericaceae > Gaultheria > Gaultheria prostrata. The sequence continues at coordinate 39,254 of JAXBDA010001967.1, read as the reverse complement.
CAATCCCACCCCTTTTTCCGGAATACCCCCAAACCAACATTCTGTATTTTCTAACTTTTTTTTTTTGAATAGGTTCTATGTCTTTTCTAACTTTTTTTGAATTTGAATTTGAATTTGAACCATAAACATAAGCTACTTTTCTAACTTTAATTACTTTCTAACTTTATTTATTTAATTACTTAATTACTTGTGAAAGTAAGGGACGTATTGTTGTGTGCTTGAGAATTAATCCTAAAATGCTTATGTTCGCTAATCCTGATGTATTTTCAATCACACAATGGCCAACTATTATGAACCGACGACTATTAGATCCTAATAGAGACAGATGACAAAGATATATATACTTAAATAATACAAAATCATGTCCTCTTGAGGTTTTCAGTGGGAAAAAAATTAAAATCATCACAAAATGTTAATGAATTCATCACTTTATATAAGGTTTTTATTTGTTGAAAGAATTCAGTATAAATGTTAGGTACATAAAGATTCTATAGAATGACATGGCTAAATTATTGATAAGATGTGTTTTTTATAATCTACGTGCGTAATTATTACTATTCAATTTAAGGCATCAACTGTCTCAATTTGTAACAACTCTATTTAGAATTTTTTGCAGAACCTCGATTTCTAAAGAGGCCCTCTTGAAAGAAAGAAAGAAAGAATGTAAAATGAATTCTGAAAGATAAATTTAGAGGGAATGATATGATAATATAACATTTCCTTTGCCGTTCAAAAAAAAAATAACATTTCCTTCTTGAAATCTTAATTACTCCGTATAATTAATTTAAACCGTGATGAGTAGTCTTTTGAGAAAAAAAAAAAAGAAGAAAGGAAAAACAGAAAAGAAAATGAGAAGATTTAATTGAAGGAAAGTTGGACGAAAAAAAGAAGGGATGAAATATGAGATGTGTAGAGACTAGAGAGTGATTAAAAAATGTTCCTTGATATTTTATTTTTCTCGGACGATAAGTATATGGTATGAAACATTTTTTATTTTATAAAGAATATTTATAAAAAATAAAAGGGAAAAAGATTATGAAGAAAAAGACATAAATAAATGAATTAAATTAATAAGATAAAAGAATTTAAAAATTAAATAAACAAGGAATTTAGTTAAATAAATAATATTAAATAAATTAAAGAGAAAGAAAAGATATAAAGAATATTTAAAAAATAAAAGAAAAAAAGGATATAAAGAAAAAAAGATAAATAAATGAATTAAATTAATAATATAAACGAATTAAGAAATTAAATAAAAAAGGAATTTAGTTAAATGAAATAGATAAAGAAATGAATTTAGAGGTGGATATTTTTGAGAAAAACATGTGGGGCCGGCGGAGGGATGTGTGTCAGGGAGGTATGAGGAGCAATTTACCCACTTTTTTGTCTTACATTTCTCTCTCTGTCTCTCTGGAAGCTTCGTTGTTCTGTTTTCCTCGATCACCCTCCCCTTCCTCAACCTCGTCGAAACTCAAATCCTTCGACATAATCAGGTAGTCCGTTCTTCCTTACGCATACATTCATACATACGTAGATAATACGTCTTCATGTATCTATTAATTTTGTTTTGTTTTTGTTTGTATCAGTTTTTGCGTTAAATTGTTCTCTCTCTCTCTCTCTCTTCTCTCTCTCTCTTGGGTAATCAAGCATTGCAATACCGAGGTTAAGGTTTAGTTTCTTTCGACAGGCTGGCCTTTGTAATGGAATGCTTATTCTACTCTTCTTTTTTTTGTCCAGCTTCTGATGAATCAAATTTGGTTTCTCTTGTTTGTATCTGTAAAGGAACTGTAAAAGATGCAAAATCATGGACTATAAGTGAAGAGAAAAGTTTTAAAGACAATTATAAATTCAAGTGTTTATGCATTAAAGGTTTTTGAGCAAAACTGTCCAATGCAACAATAAAACATTTACCAGCATGTAGATTTTCTGGAGTTGGTTTAGGTTTTTTTTTTTTTTTTTGTCAAAACGGTAGAAGATTTATTAGTGACAAAGAAACTACTCCCTCCGTCCCAATTTGTTTGCTCACTACGAAACTACATGCAATTTTCAAACTAAAAAATAATGTACTTGCAAAAATAATTTTCTAATAAATGTGGATCTTGTTTGATAGATCTCATTGAAAACTTTAATGCGGTCCAAAAAAAATTCAAAAATTATTTTGATAAATACATTAATTTTTTGTTTGAAAATTGCACGTAGTTTCGTAGTGAGCAAACAAATTGGGACAGAGCGAGTAATACATAAAAAAAGATGGTTATCTCGCTCCAAGGAACACAATAACCAATCGGGATGTCTAGATTCCTAGGTTTCACTCTAGAACCTCTCTGCCCAAATCTTGCCAGCTTGTCGACAATTATATTCGCCGATCTCCTAACAACCTGAAAAAGTGCGACTCTCAAACCTTCTTGCACTCCGCCTATTATCTTCGACGATCACTTCTACTTCTACGCTCATTGGACTTGTTAGGGTTACTGATAACGAAAAACTAGCACCAAAGTAGTGAGGTCGACAAGTCAATCGATCTGATTCGTCATTAGACCGACACTACCACCGCTCTCCTTTGTCAGAAAACCATAACCACCACCATAGTCGGAATCCAAACCGGCACCTCGATGATGAAAGAGAAGCCGAGAGAAAGGAAAAGAGGGGATAACGTGAAGAAACTGTTAGATTTGAGATCAAGAGAGAAATCCTCACTGAAAAGGAGTTATTTAAATCGATAGAAGCCATAACTAAGGAGGAAGGAAAAGACCCATCAAGGGTAAAGCCCTCCCTTCCCGCCGTCGCATAAGGGTGGTGAAAACCTAGGGGGAGAGAGGGGAAGGAAGAGAGGCGGATAGAGGTTTTTTCAGAGAGAGATGCTCTGGGGAAGAGAGGCGGCTAGGATTTAGGTTAAGAATGGCAGTAACTTGTATATGGCTTCTAATGGCAGTAACTTGTATATGGCTTCTAATGATCATAGGATCATTGCAGAGTATACAATTTGAAAATCTTACTTAAAATTATTAAATAATTATAAAAAGAGAATAATAATAACAATGCTCATTAAAAATTATAATAGAGATAAGTTAATACCCGTATGTAATTAAAGTTCACTCGCTCTGACAAGCTAAAGCTACATGCCACCTCTATTTAGTTAAAAATCATAATAGTGATATGTGAATACACGTATGTAATTAAAGTTCACTCGCTCTAAGAAGCTAAAGCTACACGCCACCTCTATTTACTGCAACAATTTTTATGTAAAACAATATACCCATACTTTATGTTAATACTTAGTGCTCTTTCCAGCCAATGTGCATGGATTACTTTGGTTACCCATCTCTCTCTCTCTCTCTCTCTCTCTCTCTCTCTCTCTCTCTCTCTCTCTCGTGTATTTTATTTTCATAAGGTATCAAATGGGTACTCATTCTCATTTCGAGTAAGAGATTGACAGTTGAGAGAGAGTGAAGATCTATAAGTCATGTCATTCTAAAAAAGCCTATGCCTCACATGAAATGCGTAAAAAGGCACAAAAGGCGCACATTGTGCGAACACCTCTTGGACAAGGTGTAAGCCTTTGGAGGGTGAAGCCATAATTCAAAAGCCTTGAGGCGTTTTGTAGTAGCATTGCCTCGAGGCGAGCCTCAACTTAGGCTTTGAAAACATTGGTTACTTGTTTGTTGTGCTGTCAAGACCTGATGCTTGAATAGTTGAATTCCTCTCATTTTATTGTTCAAGTAGAGCTTTATTTTGCCAATCTGTCTGTCTAAATACATGCCCTATGATTGCATTTTCAAGATCAACTTCTTATGCTCTAGATGCAACCAAATAGGAATTGCTTTCTCCGTCTAAAGTGCAGCCAAGAGGAATTAAAATTGATTATTAGTCCTAACTTGATCTAATGAGGGACTGAGCATTATATCGTGCAGAATTCTACTGCCAGCAATGGGCTCCCATCAAAATATGGGTCGCCCACTTATGGGGCCTTCAGCCTTGGCTTGCACACATCATGAGGCATGGGAAGTGGATGCCCTTAATTCTTATTGGCTTAGCTTGGTTGGCTTGTATCTCTTGGTGGTTCCTCTCTTTCCTTTTTCTTTTTATTTTCCTAATTGGTCTCAAGTGTCATTGCGTGAGCATTTCGGGCATTGATGAGTTGGAATCCTTACATCTTAAACCATCCAATAAAAACTAGTATTACAGTGGCATCTCTCTGTCTCCGGTATATTTTCAGATACTAAAACACAGTTTCATGGCCTACTTAAATCTATATCATCGCAGTGGAATTATTTCCTAAGGCTGATGCAAGCAATTGGAAATTCTGGTTGATGTATGCAGATTTTGTATTATTTAGGCATTGGTTAGAAACTCATTGCCACTTTCACTATGTTTCAGTTCTGAGCGCTTGTTCTTAACAAGAGAGGGTTTTACCTGTCAGCTTGGTCCCTTTCTAGCAGCCAAGTTTCATGTCTGAGCTTGACATCCAGATTCCCAATACCTTCGGTATGTGTGTTTCCTTCAGTTGTTTTCTTTCCACACTAGTCTTTTCCTATATAACTGAATCATCGGTGGATACTGCTAGTTCTCTTCATGGCCGCTGTTTGGCCAGTATTGGTTATGATTGCTATACTGTCCTCAGCATACTATTTGCATAGCAATCTGGGAGGAAAGAACCTTAAATGTGATTTCGGCTGAATATATCTTTGACAATCACGGTGGTGTTTTTTGTCTTTTTGCGAGCAGATCCATTCGCAGAGGCAAATGCTGAGGACACGGGTGCTGGGTCAAAGGAGTATGTGCATATCCGTATACAGCAGCGTAATGGTAGAAAAAGCCTGACCACTGTCCAAGGATTGAAGAAGCAATTCAGCTACAATAAGATACTCAAAGACCTTAAAAAGGAGTTTTGCTGCAACGGTACTGTTGTCCAAGACGAGCTGGGCCAGGTGAGCGGAGCAAGCTTGCACTATATTTAGTGCCATTCCAGTACAATCTCCTCTCTGTTAATTTTGTGGTCAGATGTCTAACTTCATAAAACTTATGTAATGGACTTAGGTTATCCAACTTCAAGGCGATCAGCGAAAGAACGTCTCTACTTTCCTTGTTCAGGTACACTTCTATACATCACATTCATTGTACAATGCTGTGTTTAGGTACTATGTTTGTGGATAGAGACTTATGGGGGAAGAAAAATCTCGGTTTGGATAGCTGTGGAAATTAGTGAAGTGATTTATATTGTTCAACGAGAACATCTCATTAAAATTTTATAGTTCATATTGGTATTTCGATATCGAGTTGAGAGCTCTGTATTGATTGATTTGAGAATAACTAGATAACAAGGATTTGAAATCCTTGATTGCTGAATATTGTAGTTATACAATGGTAATGCAAATACATGTCGATCGGCCACTTTCCTATCGATCGCCACCTATATTTAGAACTTATATGCGTTTGTTAAAATTAAACATCAAACATCTTCAGTTGAAATCCAGCTCTACCCAAGCAGGCATACAATTTTAAGGGCATTAAGGAAGGTAGTGAAGTGAAGAAGCTAAATTTATTGATTTGTGTTCCTTATCATTTTAATTTGCCTTTGTAAAACTACGATCCAAACACAGCCTTATTAGGTTGTGGTACTTTTTTTTTTCTGACCAATCTGTTTGCCTTTTATTTTGTCCAATGCAGGCTGGAATTGTGAAGAAAGAACACATCAAGATCCATGGTTTCTAAATAGCAGGCAGAGGCAGCAGGCTTTGAGTTCCGTGTTTAGCTAGCACTCTTGATTTTCTTTATGGTTTTGCCAAGTTTCCAGCTTTTGGTATGTGTAATAATTTGTGATTCTTGTTTGTGCTCCATCTTTATTCTCAGTAATAATATGATGATTCCTCGAGTATTTATGGAGGTCAAATCTTCTGTACCGAAAAAGCCTCTGAACCTATATTCCCGTGCAATTTTAGCTGCAGGATCGCACAAAAGTTTGTTGCGGTTGTAATTGCAGAGGTACATATGCATTTAGGTATAGGTGACCCGAGGTGGTGTTTATGGTTTCTCTCTGTCGCGTATGCTTCACAATGATAATGGAGTATCTTTTTTTTTACCTTCCCACCAATTATGATTTCCTTTCCTTTTGCATTTGTTTTTCCCTCACTAAATCCAAGAAAATACTGTTTGGGTCGTACATGTCCGTACTCCCTCCGTCCATTTTTAAGTGTGTTACTTGGGAATTTCAACTATTTTTCTCTCACATCAACTTTTACAACTTTTATATCTACTTTCTTACTCTTATTAATATAATAATACCCCCTAACTTTATAGAAAGGAATCTACTTTTAAGGGCAAAAGAGGAAATGTATCCACTAACTTTTCAAAACACACACTTATTAAGGGACAGCTTAAAATGGAAATGTACACACTATAAAAGGGACGGAGGTTTTTTGAAAGAACGACATCGATTGCTATGCGTATGGTGTTGCAATGAAGTAGGCGGCACGTGCTTTGCCAATTGAGATCCATTGCTGATGGATTGCACGAACGTCCTACGGACTAGTAGTGCTTTGTGTCGGCCTTGGATCTCCTTTGGCTATTGCACCGTTCCTCCCCCGGAAAGCTTGTCACCTTGTTGTGTCAAGCGTGCTGCCTTGATGACGCATTAGTTTTCCCATACTAAATAGGAGTAAATGTTATTACGACCGAAATTCAATTTTTTTAATTTTGGGAACTGCTATTTTAAGTATTTTTAGACGGTTAAAAGTTTGGCACAAAAAAAAAAAATGTAAGTTCAATTGAAATAGAAGATTAGGAAGCCTGACCCACATTTGGGAGAAGTATGCAAACACAAATAGATGTGCTCAGAGAAAAATGATTAATCCCTTAAATATGGCAACAAGATCGATCACTCTTACTTTTTGAATTCCCTACTTAAAGGTAAAAAATATTTATGTAATCCCATTAAGTTAGAAAACAATTTTTACTTCCAAGTCCTCTCTCAACAAGCCACCGGCGAAGCTTCACCGAAACCAATGTTTTCCGGGGAACGATAAGTATGCTGAAACCAAATGTATAATGATGTCTACGGAAAGGAAATCCATATTAATTTGCATAGTGATTTAATGCCTAATTGTATTTCTATTCAATTAAGGGAGGATGCCTAAAGTTAATTATCATACCCTAAACTTGTATACTCATTACTCCGACTTTGGTATTTAATTTGCAACATTTTCCCACCCAAAAAAAACTGACGACATCAATATCGATCAATCAGAAAATGCTGGAGTATTAGAAATGAGAAGCAAGAGGATACTGAACAGATATGCTTCACTCTTGTTTTGAGATTCTTTAGTTTCCTTTCTTTTCTTTGGTGATTTGGCCTCCTTTGGCAAATAAACATAAACAGGTTTTTTGGTTTATTCGTTTTGTCTTTATTCAATTTTTTTTCGCAAATGTTAATTTTGCATCAAATTTTTGTGGTTTATTGGTTCCTTTCGACGAGACGAATCTAAAGAGTATAAAATTATAGTCAAAACTAAATTTTTTTTTAATAAAGCCAAAAATACGTGGTTTATTGGTTTAATTTTGGCTTTATTCAAAAAATAATTAATTTTCACTATAATTTCATACTTGTTAGATTCGTCTCGTCGAGAGGAACCAATAAACCACAAAAAATTGATGCAAAACTAACATTTGCAAATTTTTTTTGAATAAAGACAAAACGAATAAACCAAAAAACCTGTTTTTGGTTTATTTGCCAAAGGATTGGTACATAATTTATCCCTGAATATCACAATGCCTAAACTTCAGGAGTCGGGACATGAGTGTCGAATCTAACACTAAACAATTTATAAATCAGCTAAGAACCTACCTTAACAAGTTTCAACTCCCTAAATTCAAGCAATTAAATACCGAACACAACACAACCGGAAAATTTTGGAGCATCTTTACCGGAATGAACATTCAAGTTTTTCTTTTTCCTGTATTTGACTTGAAATCACGATAGACATTATAACGCTCTCAACCTACACAAGCCAGATCGTGATAGTCCATCCACGCAAATGAACTTTTAACTCTCTCTGTTTTTTTTTTTGGTAATTAACGGTTGTATTAGAAAACAGAGGAAGAATCCACAGTGGAACAAAAAACTAAGGCATGAGCCTGTACAAGAAATGAAACAAAAAGAGACTAAAGCCTATACAAGAAAAAGCCTATAAAGAAATGTTCCAGTTCTGGCAGAGCTGAGTGGATAGAACTTTCTCTGGTTGACGACAATGGAGTAAAAAGTTTGCCAAATCAGTGTTCTACGCATCTTCAGATGCTATAGAAGCCCCTTAATGATTCACCTCAACAAATAGAGTATTAGAACCAAGTGTTTGATTTATGACCTCACCATTAATGGAACTTTTGAAATCAACTGATGAATCAGGATTGAAACAGATAAAATTTTCACTTCACATCAGAAATACAACTCTCAACGATTGGAATTAAGAGGGCGATAAGATTCTATTGAAATGCAATCATCGTGAGGCAAACTATATTAAAGGCTTAAAGCAACAAGGGGCCATGAGTCTCACCAAATTAATAGACATACCAAATTCAACAGTCAAGCAAGATTGAAGTGAACAACAGCGTATGGAAAGTTAATCATGATCAAGAAAAGGTGGAGCATAAAATAATCTAACTATTCCTAGGTAAATGTTATCAAGGGTAATGATCACACCATATTAATAAACTTAACAAAATTCAACAGTTAAACAAGATTTAATTGAACAAGCAACATACGAAAAGTGAAACATGATCCAAAAAAGGTGGAATTATGTGTTAAATAAACTCTATATATCCACAAAAAAAAGTGAAGAACACCAACCTTCCTGCAAGGCCATTCCTAGTTTAATCTAGTCTAGGACGTGAATGAAGGTAACCAAATAATGACATACCATTTCCACCACAGTTTGGCTTGACAAGAACTCGAAAACACCGTCACTTGCAACAACAAAGAATGGATGATTAGCAGTAAGCTGGACCATTGACACCTCTGGAACCGCAACCACCCCAATCTTCTCCGCCGTACTATCCCCTATACTCCTCGTAAATGCAGTCCCGGGGTACATCCCATTTTGGACCCACAACCTTGGTGGGTCACCACCTTCAGTCTCTTCATCGCCCCATGACTGTATTCCTGGATCCTTAAGCCCTTCCACTTGATCAACACTCAAAACCCTGGCCCCACAAAGCTTCACCCTGTCGCACTCATCTTTCCTAAAAGGCGTCTGATCGTGAGAAAGATCTTCGGCAACAATTCGATTCCCTTCTTTAACAGCAATCACAGCCCTTGAATCGCCCGCATTCGCCACATAAAGCGTATTGCCAATAACAAGAACAGTAATAGCCGTTGTTCCACTCATCGTATCATCTATCTCACTATTATGGAGTTCCTCATTCGTTGCTAAAAATGCTGAATTATAAGCTTTAACAGGGTCATCTAACAAAGTAGGGTCACTAGATAGGATCTCAACTAACCTATTCTTTACGAAATTAGAACATTGTGTACCGAATTGGCCGTGCCCATCAAACACACCGAAGAAATGAACATTTGGGTTGTTCTGAATTTGGGTTTTGATACAGAAACTGTCTTGATTTTCTTTATCAGGGGTTTCTGGGTAGTGCCCGCGTTGAGTGAGGACTGAATACTCCAACCGGTAGTTGTGGGAAGGAACAACAACACAATCTAATGACCTATTTGCAAGTAAATGCTTTCCATGGCCGGTGTATGTACCCATTTCTTGAAAATCCCTGTTCTCATCATCTGAAGACTTAGGGTATTGACTACAACAACACTTCCCATGGACGCAACCCATGTTTTCAAACACAGTATCGAAACCCTAATTAATCAACAATTGAAATGTATATAGCCCGTAAGAGAAACAGAGTGTGTGAACCAAACCTTCAAAGAAATCCAATTCTTGGCAGAAAATGGCCAAATGGGTACTCCGGAAATCCTCCATTGTCATCATTTACAGAAGGGTTTTTGCATAGAACCAACAGAATCAAAGATGACCATGACTAGAAGCAAAATTGAACAGAATTATGCTCTAAAGATGATATTCCAAGGAAAGGATTTTGTGGAAAAGTTCCACAGGTTTGGAATAACCTCTTTAACAAGAAAGGATCAAAGCGCAAAATCCAATTTGGTATTAAAAAAGAACTTCTAGGGTGGGTTAAAAAAGCAAGAAAACCCTAATAAGGACCAAAGTTTTGCTTTTGATCAAAGAATCTCATTGAAGAGAGTGGGGTCTATCAAAAGATATGTATACTTCTGGGTTTTGACAGTAAAAGATCATGGATTTAAGGAGAGCATTGAAAGCAAGAAATTGACAAGAAATGAAAACCCTAGAGAGAGAGAGAGAGAGAGGGAGAGAGAGAAAATGTAAACAACCGACAACAGTCTACAGAGGGGTCTGATGAGAAGGAAAGAAAAGATTGGGGTTATGTATACGTTTGGTGTATTGTGTATGTACGATTGTGCATGGAGGGGAGGGCTTGTCTGAGGAAAACCCATGTTCCAAGAAAAATACAAATGGCAATAGGGAGTGACTATCAGAGTAGGGACAAAGAGGGCAGGACAAGAAACATGAGACCATGGTCATTTGCATTTACCAAGGCAACATGCTTGCACAATTTTAATGGTTGGTCCTTTTTTTTTTCCTTTTGATTTTTTTCTTCTCAAACTAAAACTAAGGAAAATTTTAAAATCAGTTCAATAGTTTGTTGTTAAAATTTTAAAAAATGTATTGCAATATACTCTAAAAAGTGCAGAAAAGTTTGTAAAAGTTTTTTAAAATAGATAAAAGTACATTGAAAAGTGTGTTTTGCCTTCTTTTTTTTTCGCTAGTCGTCATCTTAGTAGACTTTATTATTAGCCCAGTGGACCGCTAATAAAAGGTCCCAATTCAAATTTTGGGTATTGATTGTTGATTAAAAAAAAGTTTTGGGTAGTGATTTTTTAACTTTGATAATTCATGTGTTCCATTAAGCTAACACACATTAATTAGTATTGGGATACCAATCTCACTCTTCATTAGCAGACCCAATAAAAATCAAAACAATTGTATTATATGGAATGAGAGTTTTCGAACATAAAATTTAATGAATGAGCAAACTCCTAGGCATTTTGTGCACTAAATAAATGAGTCATGTGCCAACTCACTTTCTTCATTCTAACCGAATCTTTAGAAGAGGTGCACTATTTCCTAACCAAAAATACTTGTGAACATTGTATTTTTTATTTTAACTTACAGATATCTTTTTCAATAATAATATATTCTATCGATTCTCTATTTTAGGATATTTATATTTTTTATTTCCACTTTTAACATCACACACACACACACACAGAGAGAGAGAGAGAGAGAGAGAGAGAGAGAGAGAGAGCAACATTTGTGGGACCAAGAGTATCAAATAGGAGTACTTGATAGTTTGTGAGGATCTAGAGTTCTTCGGTATATTTGAAGAGGTAAGAGCAAATCCATTGCTAGTTGTAAAATGGCTATAGTCATTTCCATATATTGGCACCAAAAAGTGGTTTTTAGCGCTAAAATAGAACTTGCCCTCCAGCGGTTGGTTCTATTTTAGAACCAAACAATTTTGAATTTAACTAACTTTCCCTCCACCTCACTTTTAATTAATTTTTTAACCCCCGTTTCCAACTAATCTTTCAACCCCCGTTCTACCTAAAATTTCGAATATTTTTCAATCCACCATTCTCAACTTTTCAATCCACCATTTTCAAACCCCGTTCTACTTAATTTTCAAAAACAATTAATTTAAAGAGTTGTACCAATTTTGCCAATTTTTTTAGAACACCATAGCCGTTTTTTACTCAAGACTACAAAAATTGAGTATCTGAAAATCCTAGTAGTATTTCATCTTAACACGTATGTACATATGCAAACCATAGATACATGATCAAGTTCAGTTACCATAATCAGAACAAAACAAGGGTGAAAACAAAAATGAGGAACCTGAAAACCCTAGTATTTCATCTGAAAACCCCAGTATTTCCACAATAAATCAGAAATCAACAAATCCAAAAAATCAAGCTCAAATTTAGCTCCACATCTACAACTGAACAAAGATCCACACCAAATGACCACTTATATATAAATTGTATAGGTATATGATCGAGATCAATTCATAGCACAAATACAAACAAAACGGCGATCCAAAGATTCCAAACAAAACTGACGACACATGAAAACCCTAGTAGTAGTATCTGAACAATTATGAATAAATTACATGTAGTGTATATGTTACAACACTTTTATGACTACAAAAAAGAGAACAAACCTTCAACCATTGGGTCCTTCTTACCACCAGCAACCTTCTTACCATCGTCGTCTCCATTCTTCTCCTCCTTCACCTCCTCAACATTTCCCTTTCCATGCCAAAATTCAACCACTTTCTTCTGTCGTTAGCTGGGTTTTGTTCTTTCATTTAGTATTACTGTGTAATTTTGGTTTATTACTAAGGCGAAAGAGATGAGGTACTAGCTCTTTGAAGAAAGTGGTTGAATTTTGGCATGGAAAGGGAAATGTTGAGGAGGTGAAGGAGGAAAATAATGGAGACGACGATGGTAAGAAGGTTGCTAGTGGTAAGAAGGACCCAATGGCTGAAGGTTTGTTCTCTTTTTTGTAGTCATAAAAGTACTGTTACATATACACTACATGTAATTATTCATAACTGTTCAGATGAAATACTACTACTAGGGTTTTCATGTGTCGTCAGTTTTGTTTGGAATCTTTGGATCGTCGTTTTGTTTGTGATTGTGGTAACTGAACTTTATCATGTATCTATGGTTTGCATATGTATATACGTGTTAAGATGAAATACTACTAGGATTTTCAGATACTCAATTTTTGTAGTCTTGAGTAAAAACAACTGTGGTGTTTTCAAAAATTGACAAAATTGGTACAGCTCTTTATATAGCATTTTTATCAAAAACTGCTCCGATCCATCCCTTCCAGGTTTTTTTTTTGACAAATCCTCGCGTTGCACCTTAAAAACACATCTAACAGTATGAATCGTCGAGATTTGGTCCGGAACTATGAGGTCCGGACGAAGTCCATAACTTAAGGGTTTGGATGGGAAGTGGACTCCAGGAGTATATATGTTACATGCTCATATATTCAAATTATCAACAAGACACAGCAACAAAAGATTTCGAAATGAATTTAAGAAAAATAGTAGAAAAAATTTTGCACATCCAAAATACAAATTAGAATTTCTTATACGATAAAACAAGTTGCATGTATATATGCATCTTACACGCTCAACACTTCTCACAAATAACTGGAGAGACATTGATTAAAATGTTCCAAAAGTCCTCAAACTTGCTTGAAAGCAACAAATTTACACATAGAAGCCAACTCCTAAATGCAACTGATATCATAAATCGATGCAAGAGATCTAGCAGGCCGGAACATATACCTTTACGAGTCAGACATTCTTCATCTTTTTCTTTCTTCTTCTCTTTCTGCTTCACCGTTCCTTCTTTCTCCTCATTTTTGTTGTCAAATTGGATACGTATCGTGTATTATTTTTTTCATTATATAAACCATATCGGGATGGATATCGCGTATCTTATGATATGTTGTTGGAAGAGTAAGCCATTCTAATGTTTAGTTGGCAAAGATTTTGGGAAGAGGGAGAATTATTAAGACGGGTGAGAGGAGAGTATTTGTATTACGACTTAAACTATTTTTTCCACTTGGTACAAAATGGTTATAACCCATCTATTTTTATACTACCCCATAGCAAACTCTAGTTCAAAGATATTATCATACAAGATAAACTTTGAGATATTTTCTAGTTACACATGTGACTAATTCTCACAAAAAAATATAATTATTTTACAATGATATTCTAGAACTTCTAGAAGCTAGATATTTAATTTAGAGTTTCTAGGAAACCAGATATTTAAATCTCCTTATTTTTAATCTTTGGGCTTTGTCAATTGGGCTTGTTTAGACTTTACTTTCTTGTGCCAAGTAAATCTAATTTAAAAAAAAAAAGTTATTAAGATGCAAAATTTCAAACTTCTCAACTGCGGTCTATTACATTAAGGCTTTATGCTGCCTTAGTTATGAAAAAAAAAAAAGACGAGCCATTATATGATTCACGAAAAATATAATCAAAGTATGATAATTTTTTGTATCCAAAACCTACATTGAGGTAGAATTTTTATCAAATGGTATGAATGTCACCATGATTAGATCAAACGACTTAGATTAGTGTCTTTGTCCGCTTTTTAAAATATGGTCCAAATTTTTTTCAATAAATAATCATAGGATACGTATTAAATCAGGATATGCTTTTATGTATTAGGGTACACATTCGCATCATATGATTTCTATACAAAAAGGATATACAATGAGATACATATCTTGTATCCTAGGTTTTTTAACAACTGTGAAAAAATGATAAAAAAAACATTTGCACATCCAAAATGCAAATAAAAAAAATTCTAAAACGATAGAACCAGTTCCATGTGTATGCATCGTACACGCTCAACACTTCTCACAGATATAATAGGGGGAAATACTCACAGAGATTGTCATTAATTGATTGAAAATGCTCAAAAAGTCATAAAACTTGCTTGAAAGCAATGCACACAGAAATCAAATCCTAAAGGGGGAATGATTGTTTAGTGGTGTAAGGGTAAAATATTTCCACCTTGATGACACACTTTTTGGATATCTCTAGGTGATAAAAAGAGGAATAATATTTCCCCATTCATGGTATGGCAAACTTAAGTGGACGAAAATACCCCGGCTTTAAAATTCTTCACAAAAAACCCCTAAATCAACGTGGATACACACCAATTGGGTCACCGCCATTACTGCACTTTGGGTCACCGCCATTACACTCGCCGAGCTCATTTTTCACTTCCATGTGCATGGATACCATTATAGATACAAATTTATTGGTGTCCGTACCGAACATTTCGTCCCATCTGAAACTCGTTCAGGTGGAGTTTGCAATGGTATCCACTGTTTAGTGACCTTCCGTAAGTGAGGTTCTTATCTTGGTCAATATTCAAGAGTAAAAATATGAGCTGGAGAGGTAAGAATAATTAACAATAAACACATGTGGGAATGAAGTGATTAAGAGGAATGGTGAAGAATAGAGCAAGTCTATACAGAAGGGACTAAGGCAAAAGATTGCTCTCAGACTGATTCTGTGGCAGACCCAAATGACCTAGAGAATGGAATAATACATCACTGGGAAGAATGTTCTCCTTCTAAATCAGTGAATATCCACTTTCTCTCTTTAGAATCACCTCTGGGAATTGTGAGGGAATGTCTCATATTTATAGGCAACCTGAGCCAATGATCAGGTGCCAGGTTGTCATCCTATAACATGAGGACACGTGTCCCCTCCGTACACCCTGACCGTGCGGGTGACGTCACCCACCGCTCGGCTGACCCTTGCGGCTCACTCGAGGACGCTACTCCACCCCTCGCGCGGAGCACCTCTTATTATTTTATAGCCATCAAACCATAGGATCTCCCTTTGTTCCCGTGTGGGCAAGGTCATGACCTGTTCGGTCGTGCCTATACCGCAGCCAAGCCTCAGGGGGCCCATCGGGTCCTGCCTTCAGACCAGAGCAAGTATGATTACTTGGGCTAAATATGGATTGGCCTCTCGCATTCTCGCCCCTTTGTATGGGTCGCGCCAGCCCATAATACACATAGACTTTTCTCCATGATTGGATGGCCCATGGTCATATGTATGTGTTTCCTCAGTTGGGTTCAGACGGTCCACAACTGGGAGCTACCGTGCGGAGCAGCGCCACGCTAGTGGCCCGTGGCGGTCAAAGCCGCGCACAGGTGCCACGCGTTACGTGGCGGTAGAAGACACTTGTCATCATGGTATTGGGAGGTCAACCTTGACTCAGGTCAACAAAAGTGAAAATGCTGACTTTCCCTACACCTTCAGGGCCAGAGGATGTGGGTCCAAGGGCTTGGGAAGTCATGAGGACCGCTGTCGGCGTGGAGGCGTCCAAACCCAGTGGGTAACGAACCCATTGTTATGATTTTGGTTTGCTTTGACAAAATTACATTGGACCACCCTTGACCTTTGAAGAAGATATAGTGTGGCTAAGAACTTTTGTAAATCACCGATTGACCCCTGGGTCCATTTCAATTACACCCTGGAAAAAATTGAGGCTTGGAAAAAGTTAATTTTATTTGGGGGCTAGTGCCCCTGGGTCCATTTTTATTGCACCTTGAATGCAATGGTGTTGCACTCACAAAAAAAAAGCATTGCACTCGTGTTGGTCCACACGGGGGTGACAGTATGTGGTCAAACTAAACTTTCTGGAAATAAATTTTCAGCATTGCACCGTGGGTCCATTTCTATTGCACCTTGAATGCAATGGTGTTGGACTCACAAAAAAAAAGCATTGCACTCGTGTTGGTCCACATGGGGGTGACAGTATGTGGTCAAACCAAATTTTTTGGAAATAAATTTTCAGCATGGCACCGTGGGTCCATTTCTATTGCACCTTGAATGCAATGGTGTTGCACTCGCAAAAAAAAGAAGCATTGCACTCATGTTGGTCCACATGGGGGTGACATTATGTGGTCATACAAAACTTTCTGTAAATAAATTATCAGCATTGCACCCTAGGTCCATTTCTATTGTACCTTGAATGCAATTGTGTTGCACTCACAAAAAAAAGCATTGCACTCGTGTTGGTCCATATGGGGGTGGCAGTGTGTGGTCAAACCAAACTTTCTGGGAATAAAATCTCAGCATTGCACCCTGGGTCCATTTCCAGCATTGCACTCATATTTTTGGTGCCTCAGTATGAGTCGGATGTTTCGATGAAATGCTTAACGCCCTTTTCCTTTAAAAAAAAGAAAAAAGAAAAAAAAGAAAAAGAATAAAATTCATGCTTTTTCGGGTTTTTCACTTAGTAACCGGACCTCTTGCCTCAGTAAGCAGTGAGTGTTCGCGTCAAACGGTGGAGAATTTTGGATTAGTTATGTGTGGTTAGCTTGGATTGATAAGCCTTTTTTACTCGAGTAATTAAGCCCGAAGGGGTATCTTAAAACCTAGCACTCTAAGGCCGAAAGGCTTGGGGATTGCTGGCCTAAAGCTCGCTAAATGGGTCAATTAGAAAGCCCGAGGAATCCAGGCATTGCACGGCCACAAGAAAGAAAAAAAAATATTATTACAATAAGGGGAGGGGCTATATATATAATGATTTGAGCATTATGATGAGTATTGACGCATTAGAGATGTGTGTATCGTTTTTGAGTTTAATGAACATCTTTGTGTGACCTTCACTTACACGCATACCTTGTGAATTTTCCCTATCCAGATATATGTGAGAGGTCTAGTTCTTGTGCTAATTCAGATTAAAGTGTTCACTTGTTTAACTCTATTAATGAATGAAGTATCTTGTCTCATTCTGGCGTTGCACTTGTACTAGTTACTTTGAGAGGCCATTGATTGGGTTTGGGGTCGCGATTGAGTGCCTTTCCTCGTGTTTGTGGGTGTTCACTGCTGCAAACCCTCACGAGACTATAACTCGTCCACTAGGGCAACCTAGGGGTTTAAAGGCTTGTTGCATATGCTAAATGCAATCGGACTCCTCCGAAAAAGGATTATTTAGTTTTTATTTTTCTTTATTTTATTATTATTAGTATTTTTAAATTTCTTTTGCTCGAGGACTAGCAAAATATAGGTTTGGGGGTATTTGATGAGCCCAAAATATTGACACTTAGCGGTCCCCATGTTGCATAGTGTTAGTCCTTTATTGTGTTTAATTAGATATTATTATTATCTTTTTGGTAATTAACATTAAATTATTAATTTGCAGGAAAAAAAGATGATAACATCTTATATTTCGGCCGTTGATTCAATAAGATTAAAGTCGAGGACCGTGACCAAATAAAAACCAATCAATTTAAATGGTGGCTCCAGTAGAAATGAAAGTGTATCAAATCCAACTCCTAACTTGGATGCAATTCGATCAGGACATGCTTTCAAGTGCTAAACGTCCAAACGAGGCTGCTCAAAAAGGAACACTTGTTTGACATTTGTTTGGGTAACAATAAGAGATGAAGTTTAATTAGGAAAGCAAATAAGGGATGGAGTTGGGGTCTAATTCTATTGGCAACTAATTACAATTTTAAAGAGAATAGATTTTGTTTCCTTTTGGAAGGCAATTGCTCGACATCTATATAAGAGGCAGTATAATTCATTAGGGGGACACGCCTCATAAAGGAGGCTGGAGGACGGCAGCAGCAACATTATTCCGAAGGTCTACGGCTGGGAAATAAGATGAGCAAGGGATGTTTTTGTGAGGTTTTATTTTTACATATGCTAGGCTAAATATTAAAACTAGGGTTGAGGATGAAACCTCGTGAATATTATTAATTGATTTTATGTGTGAGATTTTTCCTATACGCGTTAATTGTTTATTGTTCTTGACTCAATTCATTAGCATGCATGAAACTCGGATATGGATTCAATCGGTATAAATGGGTTTTTTTTCCATGATTTGATATCTGCATATTAATTAAATTGCTTGGCTTATTAAAGTTGATATTTAAGTACGGGGTATCCACTGTGATTTGTTTTCACGGATACAGTGGATGATTTTGGTTTAAACTTTTGAAGCAGAGGAAGAACATATTTCCGTTAAAAGAAAAAAAGTGTTTATCATAATATTATCCACGTTGGTTAAGATTAGCTTCTAAAATTATTGTGTAGAATCAAAGGAAAAATCATTGCATAAGATTAATTGATATATTTATGAGTGTGGATTCCGAAACTCTAGTTACTTTTCCCAACCGTTAATCTCCACTATTTTTGCGTGATAGTTTAATTATTTGTTTTGTCATTATTCTATTTTATTTTTATTTTACAAATCAATCACACTTTTTGGGAACTAGGTTAGGGTTCGATCAAGCTGAAATTTATTTGGTTTTCCTATAAAAAAATTCACAAGTCCCTGTGGGTTCGACCTCGCTCTCGCCATACTATATTGCAATACGATTCGTGCGCGCGAGTACAATAAAATTTCACAACACCAAGATTTGCAACCAACCCATGTAACCATATGGCCTCCTTAATGGCTTCTGTAACAGCCATATATTCTGGCCTCTGTTGTGGATAGTGCAACTGTCGACTGCAAAGTAGATCGCCAACTAACTGGTCCTCCAGCCATCGTAAAGACATAACCAGTAGTGGATCGCCGCTTGCCCAGATCACCAGCGTAATCTAAATCAACATAGCCAACAACAAGGCTATCAGAAACATCGCTTCTCTCGAACTTTAAACCATGATCTGCGGTCCCCAGAATATACCGCAAAATCCATCTAGTCGCTTGCCAGTGTGTCTTCCCTGGGTCATACATATATCGACTAACCATATTGACGGCCTGGGAGATATCAGGTCGAGTACACACCATAACATACATAAGGCTTCCAATAAGACTTGCATAAGGAACTTGAGCCATATACTCACGATCCTTGTCAGAGCTGGGAGACAATGCTGCACTAAGCTTGAAATATGGGGCCAACGGAGTAGTTACCGGCTTCGTGCTTTTCTCCATTCCAAAGCGCTGTAGTACCCGTTGCAAATATGCCTTCTGAGTAAGGTGAACTGTGCCTTTCACCCTATCTCTACTGATTTCCATTCCCCAAATCCTCCGTGTTTCTCCCAAGTCCTTCATCTCAAACTCACGACTCAGCTGAGTTTTTAACCGATTTATCTCCACCTTGCTTTTGCATGCTACTAGCATATCATCAACATGCAAAAGCAAATAAATGAAGGAACCATTTGCAAGTTTCCGAAAATACACACAATGGTCAAAATGACTACGTGTGTACTTCTAATCAATCATGAAGCGGTTGAAACGTTTGTACCATTACCGAGGAGACTGCTTCAAACCATAGAGAGACTTCTTCAAATGACAGACCATCTTTTCTTTCCTAGCTTCTTTGAAACCATCAGGTTGAGACATAAAGATCTCTTCCTCCAAATCACCGTGTAGGAATGCCGTCTTCACATCAAGCTGAGCTAATTCTAAATTGTATTGTGCAACCAAGGCTAGCAAAATACGAATGGATGAATGCTTCACAACTGGAGAGAATACCTCATTGTAATCGATTCCCTCAGTTTGAGCATAACCCTTAGCAACCAATCTAGCTTTGAATCGCACTCCATCTTTGACGGTTTGATCATCCTTCTTGGTAAAAACCCATTTACAACCGATTGACTTTTGCCTTTGGGAAGCGGCACAAGCTCCCATGTCGAATTCTTGTAAAGAGACTGCATCTCCTCACCCATGGCTGTCGACCACTCAGCCCTTTCACTGGACTGCATGGCTGCTTTGTAAGTGGTTGGGATATCCTCCCCAACTGCTGGTAGTGCATATGTCACAGTCTGCATATCGTGCCGGTTGTCTGATCTCTCTTCTCGGCCTGCTTTCTGCAATGGATTCAGGTGGAGGGGCTGGGACTGGACCATCATCAACCTCACTTTGTCCATCATCTTCATCATCTCCATCCGTTGGGACTGGAGTTAACTCCACCTTCTGCGAATCACCATCTGCTTTGCTGCTTTCTATGGAGTCTTCGTGCTTATGTGACTTAAGCATTTCAGACTCGTTGAATGTGACGTCCCTGCTGATTATGATTTTCTTTGACTCCATACACTAGAGCCTATACCCTTTCACACCAGAACTAAAGCCCAAGAATTTGGATTTCTTGGCTCTAGGATCAAGCTTATTTTCCTGAACATGATAATAAGCTGGGCACCCAAAAGTGTGCAACGAATCATAATCAGTAGCATGAGTACCTGACCACATCTCAATAGGTGTTTTCCCGCCAATAGCAGCTGCGGGTAATCGGTTGATTAAGTGGCAAGCATATGTCACAGCTTCCGCCCAAAATTGCTTGCTTAATCCGGCATTCAATAGCATGCACCGAACCTTTTCTAGCAAAGTACGGTTCATGCGTTCTGCCACCCCATTCTGTTGCGGAGTCTTCCGCACGGTGAAGTGTCTGACAATACCCTCTTTCCGGCATATATCCATAAATGGATCTAATTTGTACTCTCCTCCATTGTCTGATCTGAGCCGCTTGATCTTCCTGCCGGTTTGAGTTTCCATCATCTTCTTCCAGTCAAGAAAGATATCCAACACTTCACTTTTACGCTTCATCGTGTACACCCACACACGATGAGAATAATCATCAACAAATGTAACAAACCAGTGCTTACCACCCAAAAATGCAACTTTGGTAGGTCCCCAAACGTCGGTATGCACGTAGTCAAGAGTCCCTTTTGTACGATGGACTGCTGTTCCAAACTTGATCCGGGTCTGTTTCCCCAGAACAATCCTCACAGAAAGTAAGCTTCCCTGTCTTGGCACCTTTGAGTAAGCCCTGCTTCGCTAGAGATTGTAAGGCTTTCTCCCCCGCGTGCCCTAGTCGCATGTGCCAAAGTCAGGTGGTATCTGAACCAACCTCGTCGAGCTTTTCACTAATAGTGGAAGCTCCACCTTTAAATGTACTCCCCTGAAGAAAATACAGATTATTGCGCTTGATGCCCTTCATAACAACTAGAGCCCCCATTACCACTTTGAGAACTCCGCCTTCCATTTTGATCCTGAACCCTTTCGAGTCCAGAGTCCCGAGTGAGATGAGATTCCTCCGTAAGTCCGGTACATACCGAACGTCTGTGAGATCCCTGACAGTTCCATCATGTAGCTTCAAGCGGATGCTCCCCATCCCCTGAGTCTTACAGGTATTGTCATTGCCCATAAGAACAGCTCCACCGTCGATCTCTGAGAAATCAGAGAACCAGTCCTGATTGGGACACATATGGTAGGTGCACCCTAAGTCCAAGATCCACTCGTCAGAGCGGCAAACGAACGCTGAACCTGTCAAGGCAATGTCTGGATCTACATCTTCACGTGCAACATTGGCATTTGAAGTCTTCCCCTTCAGCTTTGGGCAATCCTTCTTCCAGTGCCCTTTGTTGCGGCAAAAATCGCACTCGTCTTTGGCAATCTTTTGATTACCAGATGAACCACCTTGAGATTTTGAGCGAGAACGTCCCCTGTTGTTGGTAGGCTGCTTGGTTTCAGTTCTCCCTCTTACAGTCAAGGCTTCACTGGATGTATCTCGGTGGACCTGCTTGTCTTTCCTGCGGTACTCATTATTGACCAAGACACTAGATACATCGTTAAACGAAATCTTTTCCTTGCCGTACAAAAGTGTGGTAATCAAATGCTCATAGGAATCCGACAAGGAATTTAACAATAGTAAAGCCTTATCCTCGTCTTGGATTTCAACATCCAAGTTCTGTAAATTTGTGAGGATTTTATTATAATCATTCAAATGTTCGGACATAGATATACCTTCCCGATACTGGAATCCAAAAAAGCTTCTTCTTGAGATAGAGGCGGCTCTCTATGCTCTTCGTCATATACTTCTCCTCGAGCTTCTTCCAAAGATCCTTCGCCTTTGTCTCTTTCATGACAAAGTATTTCTGATCTTTGAGGAGGCACAATCGAATCGTGCCACACGCCTGTCGATTGATCTTGTCCCAATCCTTCTCCGCCATGTCCCCGGGTTTCTCCTCCAGGGTGATCTCCAAATCCTGTTGGATAAGAACATCCATTACTTCGCACTGCCACATACCGAAGTTGTTGGTTCGTCGAACTTTTCAACCTCGTACTTGGCATTAGATACCGCGGTCCTTCGTCCGGAGCTTGTTGAGTACTCCGACATCTTTACCTCAGGCTTTTCCTCAGGTTTTTCCTTAGGAGCTTTTGACATGTGGACTCCTTAGGCAACACCACCAACGATTTCTAATGCCAAAAAATGCTTGAAACGGCCGTTTCTTTGATCAAAATAGACAAATGCAGTGCTGTAGGTGCGGAATTACGAAAATCTGAGATTGCGGTTGCGTCCGGAAGGTTGTCTCTATGTGGGAACAAGTCTTGCCCATTTGAAATGGGCCCAAAATGAGCCAAAAATGGCCCAAAATTACTTCAAAAAAGGCATGTGAATAGTAATCCGTGAATAGTACCAGCTTGGTCAACTGGGTCAGCTGGTCAACGGCTCAAGGAGCTGGTCAAACGGCTCAATTAGCCGGTCAACTCCCTCACGGCTTCGGGTCGGGTCGGGTCTGGGTCGGTCGGCCGATTCAGATAATAATTCGGGTCTTGGATCGGGTCGGATCCTCAATGCCGGAGAAGACAGTGGTGCGTGGATCTACGACGGGTGAGTGTTGACCACTTGCGTAACTTTGACCGGGAGGTGTGCTTCACCCCGATGTCGGATCGAGGCTTATTATTCCATTATGAAATCGAGAGAAATCGTCTCGACAAGACGAATCCAACCGTGTGCTCAAAATTGGATTTCGAGCAACTTCAAATCTGGGCAGTTTCGAAAAACACTCTATTTTCAGCTCCTGGAGCTTTGATACCAATTTGTTAGGAAAAAGCAACAACCCAGAACACACACACCTCAAGCAAACACAGAGAGACAATATTTTTACGTGGTTCGGCAAATTACCTACTCCACGGGCAACGGATTTCACTATAATGGAGGAGATTACAATCACTCACCCAAAAACCCCAAAGTGTATACCCAAACCCCTCTCAATTGCTACTCTCTCTGATGATTTTACAATAGCAGAATACAACGGTATCTATAGGGGAAAAGAGCTGGCCCAAATCAAAGGAAGAAAATTCTCTCTTGGATTGATCTTCATTTATGGGAGAGATATCCATAGAACTCTTTTGTCAAACAAGTGGACTGAAGGAGATTTGAAGCCAATCTTCAGAAGATTTCCTCTGACTAAATCTCTCCCCTTATGAAACATGTGAGGAAATACTTCAACAACAACTTCACATACGATATGGGAATCTGATGGATGATTTGCAATTTTGCATACAACATAACAGATCACCGAAGGAATATATGACCAAATCCAAGACAAAACTGTAATTTCAGAGGAGGAAAAAAAGTTACTCCCTCCCTTAATAAGTGTCCACGTTACTATTCCAATTGGATTCAAAAATTGTCTATAATTTTCAATCTATAATGTAAAAAATATGCAATATAGATCTTGTTTGATAGAATTTAAGTTCTAAAATTCAATCTTTTCAAAAGTATATAAAACATTATAGATTGAAAGTTATAGACAATTTAAAAATAAAGTGAAAAAGTGAAAGTTGACACTTATTTAGGAACGGAGGGTGTAGAACGATACGAAAATGGTACAAAAAGATGGGGACGGCATCGTTTTGGACAAAAAATTAGGAACAATAAATCTCACGGTGCATTATATATATGGATATTGAATTAGACCCTCACCTTGAATAATAAATTATTAAATCATCCAAAATGGATATCACCTTAACTATTCTGTAGATCGTGATGTGTAACCAAACATGTGAAGAATAAAGTAAACATTTTTAGCTACAATCTGAGCTTTTGTTTTTTCATTCATCATTCCTAATTTATGGAGTATATGAGGGAGGGGGAATAAGACTCGATCAATTAGTAAAAAGAAAATCATGCAATTACCGTTAAGATAATGACTGGAGCTAATTTGAAAAATTGAAAAAATAGCAGCAAAAATAAAAATAATGCGATGAGACACTTATTAAAACTTTTAGTAGAACCATCAATCTATCCTTATTTTTTTCACCATGGTTTACTATATCCGAGCCAATTATCTGGACCAATTCGAATTGAAATCATAGTGGGCCGTATTTTCAACACCCCTCCAGTTAGCTACATTGCTTCCTTGACTGAAGTGGGCCATATCTTATCAAATGGGGTGGCCCAGAGATGTCATGGGCCTTACTATATAGTGTTAGATTTGAGCTCAGTTATGAAGAAAATGGGGTAAGCCCAATTTTCTGCATCACAATTTAGTTATCATTCAATTATTTGTGTTGGTCGCCTTTACATTATTAAAAAATACTCCATTAGGATATGGGGAAACTTTTCTTGAAAATATTCAGGAAAGAGAAATGAACGATTTAGATTCTCTTTCTTGTGAATTTGAACAGTGAGAATCTGAACCGTTCAATTCTCTATCCTGAACATTTTTGGGAAAACTCTTCCCGTACCATATCATTCCTCCTATATATTTGTCACCTCTTCATAATTTGCTAGGCAGGCCCTTGGAACAGGACCAATGGATAAAGAATTCTAGTGTACATCCATTTTTATATCTTATCTCACAAGTGATGGTGTGATCCTCCGAATAATGTTATGGTGTGGGTTCCACTATCTCTTGTAAGAGAGCCGTAAAAATAGATGTACACTTATGTGTCCCTAGAAAATTTATGTATTTATTTATTTTTTATTTTTTTCACTTCGGTATATAGGCACACTTAGTCACACCCATCTGTCCAATAGTCATTTATATTTTCTGGTCACCTCTATTATGATACGATTAATTTTATTGTATCGAATTTGCTCTTTGGTGATATGCAAGTGTATTTTTTTCCTTGAAACAAAAAGACTTGAATTTTAAGAATATTGATTGAAATTTAGAGTCCATAATACGTTAATCATTTTATATCGGAATATTAGAATTTATGTTAAGTGCACAACTAATTGAAATTTGCTAGAATTAACTGTTAGATTTCTTGGAGGGTTCCAACCTAAAATCAATTGGCAATAGGTGGAGTAACCTCAAGAATTTATTAACCAGGCTTGGGTGGCTTAGATGAGCAATGTGTGATAATTTAACACTCCCCCTCACGTGCAGCTCGGATGCACGTGGAGATACGAATTGAGGAAACTAGGAGATTTGACTCGGGCGAAGGAGACTCAACCACGTGAGATGAGGCCACCCAAGACCAGGGGCGGAGCCAGAACTTAATGTCAGTGAGGTCAAATTCTTAAAGCATAATAATAGGAAAAAAATGCCGAGATGCGAAATAGAAAGGAGTTAAAGTAGATATCTATTAATAAT
The DNA here is from genome assembly GCA_036023075.1 of Gaultheria prostrata. Lineage (NCBI taxonomy): Eukaryota > Viridiplantae > Streptophyta > Magnoliopsida > Ericales > Ericaceae > Gaultheria > Gaultheria prostrata. Next base: position 13,259 of record JAXBDA010001967.1, on the reverse strand, counting down.
ATATAATTTCATTTACAATTGATCCCTGAAAGGTAAACTGAAATGCCAAACAAAAAGTAGCTAATAAGATATATCCCCTGTAACCGTGTCCACAACCGACTACAAAAAGCTACACTTGAATGCCAACAAAAAGTTACTAAGTAGATAGCCATTTTAAACATATAACATCGTTTACCAATGACCTCGATAATTTTTCATATTTTGAAATCGTAGCATAATAGCCTCATTACTATAAAAAAAATCTCCCTCTCAATATACACAATCAAGCTGTCATGCAACCATTGATCACCCATTCGGTTACGAAGTCAAGACTTCCATGCTTCGAAGGAGAAAAAAACCCCAAATTTGCTGCCTCTGGACTCTGGTTCTATTTTTCGTGGTGGAGACTAGAGAGAGTCAGAGAGTTGGAGAAAAAATGATTTGGTGTGGTAAGGAGGGCAAGTAGCGGTGAAGAGAGCTAGAAGAAAATAATATGATGTGATAAGGAGGGCAAGTAGTGGGGGCAAAGAAATACCATATGCAAGGGGCAAAAATACAAAGTTCTAAAAAATATGATACCTATCCTATTAAAATTATGTCATCTCAGTGGGGTCAAGTGACCCCGCTTGACCCCCCCTCCCCTCCCCCGCCCTTGCCCAAGACCCGCTCTGATACCATGTTAGATTTCTTGGAGGGTTCCAACCTAAAACCATTTGGCAATGGCTGGAGTAAACTCAAGAATTTATTAACCAAGCTTGGGTGGCCGAGATGAGCAATGTGGAATAATTTAACAAAATTAAGATATATCAAAATGTTTAAAACTTAGTTAATTTCTCTACTTCAAGTTTTGCAATTATACATAAATATATCATAAATATGTGAAAAAAAATATGCTCCGCCCATGTCAATTTTTTTGTTCAATCTCGAAATTCCAAGTCATTAAAAGAGACAGAATGATAGTTTTGGAAAAGATTGAAATTTTTATGAATAACATTTACTTTTTGGTACTGGATGAGAGTATCTCTCCAAAGTACACATTTCAGTGTAGATTCATACATCTGGTTGGACTTTGGTAAACCTATTTATATAGTACTCCGTATAATTCATCCCATATTACTCAATATTGTGCTGTTTTAGACATTTGAGAGGTTTGATGAAAAAATAATGACAGAAATAAAGAACAGCTATTTATATTGAAGTTGGATATGTTATCAACTTGAGCTAATCCAGCTCGGTTGGGACTTGGGAGAGGAAAATTGACACGTAAAACTTTACAAGTACTTAACCTATTTTGCAGGGACCAAAAAGATAAATAAACCAAAATATTAGTACAAAATACTCCACTACATGCTATTATGGAGTGTTCTAAAATATTGTGGAGACACGGAGATTCAAATGCATTTATTAGGAGCTCTCTAGAAGGAGAATGCGAGCCATTAGATGAATATGATTCAAGCCATCCATTGAGACGGTGGAAGGCTATAAAAGGGTAGGAGTAATTAATTTCACAATGACCGAGAGCTCAAGAAAGATACAATAAAGGTACTACTTGTGTCTTAGGGTTCGTCGGTCTATCTTTCTTTCTTCAAAAAAAAAAAAGAAAGAAAGAAAGATAGACATGGACAAACCCAAAGAACAAATACCTTTGCCTTTATTTTTTGAATGGCAATTTTTTTTTTATTAATCAAATATCGAAGATACACGATTAAACGGGGCAAGAGAAAAGCATCAAAACGAGGAGCAGCATCCCAATGAGGTTGGCACCCCACCCGACGACAATCATATGCCTCACAAGACCAAAAAGATTGAAAGGCTGACAAGAAGACAATTAAACAAAAACAACCCACACTCATAACCTAAACCCGTAGGCCCTAACACCTAACTCCAAACAGAATAAAAAAGGAGCAAACAACCCAAGAATACCAAAAACTCCCGAAATAAGCAGAACCACCTCACCCAAAAAGCAAGCGCGGAATAACGTCGCCTCACTGCTCCTTCCAACGTTTCTGAAGAGGATTGATGAGACAAAAGGTAAGTCTAGTCACATTTTCATCTTGAGTATTATCTCTTTGTCTTTGGTTTCCTTTTCTTTGACCATCGTTTTCTCCTCCTCCTCTGTGGTCCATTGGGTTAAGGGGTTCGAATCGAGCTAAGAGAGATGAGATTTGGGTTTTAAGGTGGCTTTATTATTGTTGAAGAGGTAGAGTTTGATATGGAGAGAGAGAGAGAGAGAGAGAAAGAGAGAGAGTGTGTGTGTGTGTGTGTGCGCGCGCTATGCTAACATATATATATATATTTCAATGAGAGATCCTTGAAATAGAAGCGAATCATTATGAAGAGTGAATTAGAGTAAAAGTAGGAAATTTAGAGATCTGGGAGAGGAAACATTATCTTTCTGCATTTTATCAAAGATTTCCTTCCCCTAATAGATTAAAAGAGTAATTCTAGGGAGTTTGTATGCTTATACTTTTCTTTGCTTTTTATCGAGAAAATGCCTCGTAATGCCCGCATTGTTGCTACTTCCAACGGTCTGAAGAGGATTGACGAGACAAAAGGTAGACTCACCTTTTGTCTCGTCAATCCTCTTCAGACCGTTGGGAGTAGCAGCGTCAATCCTCTTCAGACCGTTGGGAGTAGCAGCAATGCGTGCATTACGAGACATTTTCTCGAAGAAAAGCGAAGAAAAGCATTTGTATATATAGAAACTCCCTAGAAATACTCTCTCCATATATTAGGGGAAGGAAATCTTTGATAGCATGCAGAAAGATAACGTTTCCCCTCTCACTCTCTAAGTTTCCTACTTTTACTCTAATTCTTTCTTCATTCCTTTCTTTTGAAGATTTCTCATTGAAATATATTTGTTTGCATAGTAATCTCTCTCTCTCTCCGATTCCATGTCAAACCCTACCTCTTCAACAATAATAAAGGCACAAATGGGACCAAGTAACGACTATCATTTTGATATTAGTTTTATTTTTATTTTTTTTCTTAGAAAAACATATGGCCCCACCACCATCACATCTAGGGCGCCACCACCATCGCCTCTAGGGCGCCTCCACTGCAGCTTTCGATCGGCTCCAGCTCCTTCTTCGCGTCACGATAGTCCATCTCCGCGTGATGACATGCAGTCCTAATTCTTCGAGTGACGACAGCCCTTCCGGTCCCATGGAAGATTTCTTCAGGTGAAGGTACTAGTTTTACATTTCTACAATAAAAGTATTAGATTATTTTTAGTACGTGAAATCTCTCTTTACCAACGTATGAAACTTTGTAGTATTGCACATGTTGCAAAATTCATTATTCAACTTATGCTTGTATCTCGTCCAAATTAAGAATAAATTAAGATCCACATCCACGTATTCTCAATTTTTTGATTTTAGGTATTTCGATCCCTAGATAAACACCTGCACCAAATACTCGTAGCCTCGACCGTGCCACATTGATCTTAAGTAAATCAAACCATGCAAGGTCTCATGTCTTGACTGATTCTGGTCGACCAAATGTGAAACTGTTCATATTTTAGATGTTAACAAAAAGTGAGACCAGGGTTAAAAACAAAAAAAGTCACCCTTCGAAAATTCATCTTGATCGAACACCCATATATGTGCTAACAATTTCCTTTAGTGAGGGACAAAATGAACCGTAAAAGTTTAGGCAGCTCATTTTGTCTTCAACAAGCGCTGTTTATGTTGTTACCCGTGTCCAATGAAGCTAATTTCTTACAAGTGCATACTTCTTTGCCGATGAAAGATAAGGGTACTACACCAAAGGGTACCAAAAATGTACAAGCGACTTGCGAGGTCCACTTTTGGATCCCATAAGAAGAAACTGTACTGTTAATTAGTTAATAAATAATTTTTCAATCGTCCTTGCAAAAATTGAGCTCAATTGGATATGCGTAAGTGGTAGATCCAATATTTCAATTTTTCATTTGGAAATTTGGATCCTAACTTCTGAATGAAAACTTGAAGGTTAAATCAACCACTTACACATATCCAATTGACCTAATTTTTTCAAGTGGCTTATGGCTTACAAAAAAGCTATGCATACGCACGTTTGTGTACGTATATTGCACGGACGGTGCATCTTGAGTGTTTAAAAGCATTTTCGACGGTCCGGATTGACTTTTGCTCTTTGACCGGTAAGAGTTAAAATCCGGACCGTTAATTTATTGGAATGAATGATAAAGATTTGTTACGCGTACGTCCGTACACATAGCCGGACCGGATTTAACGGCTCGTATTGATTCCCTCTCTCTTCTCATTAGATACTGTCCGGAATAATGAAAAAAAAAGGGTACCGAGCCTTTGAATCGAGCCGTTCAATTTCGAAATGAACGAACCAGATTATTTGGATGCAAACAGGGTGTTCTGTAAATAAGTTTCTCTCTTTCCAAATATTCTCAGCCCAAAATAAACACAAACACACACACACACACACAGATTTATAAATAAAGGCACTCAAACAATCCATCCTTCACACTTCTCTTTGTCTCATCCTTCACCTGCTCTGAACCATAGAGCCGGCCCTGAGTTAAAGAGCGTTGCAGCCAATTTAGGCTCCCCAAAAACTACGAATTTCAAAGCCCCCCATATTTTAGTACCCGTAGGTACTCCTACGCATCTTTTATAATAACAAAAATGTACATCAGATATAAAGCCTAATTTCAAACTCAAAAGAGGTCCAATTTCAAATTTACAAAGGCCCCAAACATGCATTATTAAAAAAGCTCCAAACTTAAACCAAAACTAATAATTAAAGATGTGCGCACAAATTTTTGCTAATTTGTCTACTAGGTGGCTCATTAATTAGTGATTTTTGGATTAATGAAGAATTTTGGATTAAGTCTTACATTCGGTCAACTATGTCACAAGAAAGGTTGAATGGACTCTCTATTCTATCTATAGAACATGAGACGGTTGGTAAGATTGATTGTTCGGACATAATTAATACTTTTGCTGCTAAAACTGCAAGAATATTGATATTTAAATGTGCTTTTAAATGATCTGTCTTTCGATTCAGGTATCAACACCTTGTGTATTGAATTGCTTTGATGTGTATTGTTGGGCCCATTTCTTAGTATCTTAAGCTTTTTTTACAATTGGTGATCGAACTTTATATTGGGGCTTTTTGTTTATAGAGGACTTGGTTCAAGTCTCTCTGTCGGTATTTGTTTTGCTTTGCTTTGCATTCTACTTCTCTGATTTTCCCATTGGCATTGTGTTTTTCGTCTTGTTTGAATTGCTTCTCTAGGTATGATACGGTTTCACAAGAGGGAGGCTGTTGGATCTTGCTTGATGTATCTTCTTTCGCTCATTTTGAATAACTTAAAAGCTTTTGGGGAAATTAGGCAATTAGCGATCAAACAGCGTTGACCATTTCAGTAGTGTAATGATTCCTCATCCACTTATTTTTATGATCGTCGAGGGAGAATTAAAATGACCTACTGTGGGGCATGGCATGGGATGTAGTTAAATTGCTAAAGGTCCACTACCCGTGTTTGCAGTCCAACTTATACCTCCTCCGTTCATTGTAGTACAAATAAATATGTACCATATCATGAGGTATTTGGAGCTTTTGAACGGAAGTGCCAAAAAACAGCAACACTTGAGCACTAATGCGATTGTTTAAGTAATGAAGCGCGAGAGCAACTAGATTGGTTTGATTGCTGAAATTGAGTTTCATTGTCATTGATAAGTACAATGCATCTAGGGGCTATGGGACGAGTTTTTCTTTTTCTTTTTTGATAATTTTGTTTACTCTTTATAGCTAGATATACTAGTATGGAACACATGACATTTCATTTGTTGAAAGGTTATGACTGAAGTTCAACTTTTTAACCACTTGTTAAATTCTCTGTCTGTACAAGGATAAGCAGTAATTGTTTTCACTCGATTATGTAACTTTCTTATGTTAATTCTTCAAGAGGTTGTTATGTGGTTGTCCTGTACAACTTGATGAGATAACTTAAATGAGATTATACATCTAATTTTATGCTTTCTATTTTTTAATGTCAGAATTTTACCCCTCCCTTTACCAAGTGTCAGCGTCTCACAAAAGGAAACTAGAGGAGATGTTTGTGTTTTACTCAATGTTCTAAAAGTCAGTCTAGCTGGCCAACTAATCGACACCTAGGCACCATGCAATGGTCCGCAGCCTCGACTAGGGGCCTAGGTGCTGAATTAGGTGGCATGACAATTAGTCGGCGATTAGTCGGCGACTATTCTGTTTCTGCTTGGCGGCTGGCAGGATTAAGCGGTTAGGCGGGAATATTAATTGGAGAATTAGGCACCTAGGGGCAATTAATTGTGGGTTAAATACGTAATTTTGTAAATTTAAGGAGTTGAATGTAGTGGTAATATAGTAGAAGGGTTTTCGTGTAGTTTTAATATACTGTAGTATATACATCTTCATTGTACAATGTAAATGATATAGATCTAAATCCCAAATGTATCTATAGGTTCTGTTTCTTGTGAAATTATGTGTGCGTAGGTCTTATTTTCTCTATTTGGATCTTATTTAATGTTTTCTTCTACCAATGTTGCCTACTTACTAAAAACTTGGGGAGGCGGAGGAGAATATTTATTAAAAAAGAAAAGACTTTTTTATTGGTAAATGAATTTTTTTATACCAACTGAACAGCCAGACTTACAACAGTTGGAAAATCCCAAGCAAAAGCAATACAACTCAACAAAAAACAACCAAACATGGTCACAAGATAAAGCAACAAAGAAGACTCTACTCCTGAACATTCTATGGGGTAGAATCCATTGGCTACACATCTAATGGTTTCCCAGAAAGCTGGGAACCTGCCTCCTAGAGCTAACCCTGTGCCTCACATATTCCTCCACAGTTGCAAGGACCATACTGGATTCTTTTTAAGCATCCCCCAAAGATTCTAGCATTCCTTTCAAGCCATATATAGTACAAGGCAGCAGCAAGGAACAATGTTCTAAAAGGCGCCTAGGCGCTAGGCGGTGACCCACAGCCACGCCTAGGGGTCTAGGCGTTTGAAAAGGCGGCCGGCCGATTAATTGGCTAGGCGCTAGGCGGGCTAGGCGCGATTACTAGGCTAGGTAGAGCAAGCCGGACCATTAGGCGGGTAAAATGTGCGATTTCATAAATTTAAGGGCTTTAGTGTCTATTGTAATAGAATTTATTTTTATTTTTTATCAAAATGTATTCAATGTTGAAAGCATGAAAATAAACTAAAAAGCGAATTGGGTCAATGTGAACTCTGCTATGCTCGTCTAGTAGGTCCATTCAAAAGTGATGGAGGCCTTGTTTTGGCGGGATATGGAGAAGAGGATGATGACTAATTGAGTCATTGACTATTAATTTAGTACTACCTACTGAGTTTCATTTTATTTTGAAGTTTGAACGTTGTAATTGGCTAGTTATTTGGTAGTTGGTACTATGTAGTTCCATTTTGTTTGAGCTTTGAACGTTGAAGTTCACATTATTGCTTAGTTTCCATGTCATTAATGTTTTGTTATACTTATATTGATGTATTTGCTTTCAAAATTTGGAGAGGGTGTAGGAGAATATTTTTGAAAATAAAAAATAGGGGAAACCCGCCTTATTGTCAAGGTGCCGATTAACCGGCTAAGGTGCTAGGTGGTGCCCGGCCGCCTGGCTAGCGCCTAGCAACTTTTAGAACACTGGCAAGGAACAATTTGAACGACACAGCACGGAAATATTTACCTTTACAATGTTCAAATTCCCATTTCAGCTCCACATCCCATTGGCTTGCCCCTCTTTGGATAAGAAACTTACCCAACAATGTATTTCATATCTGCCCGGAAAAGCTGCAGTAAAAAAATAGATTTTGCAAGGATTTCTCTTGTTGAGAACAGTGAACACACTCAACATCTATTGCCATCCCTCACCGACTTAGTCTGTCTTTAGTTGCTAACTTGCCCCTACAAGCTAACCAGCTTATAAAGGCCCACTTGGGAACACACTTGGAGAACCAGATTACAGCAGCCTCATTAGAGATAATAGTGCTGACGTTATGCGTTAGGGACCTACCCAAGTTAAGAACAACAGCCTCCCCATAAGTCTTGTATAGGGGGCCCATAGGATGCCAATTGTCTAGCCAAATGCTTGTATTCCGACTAGCGTCTAGCGACTTTTAGAACATTATTTTTACTGGTAAAATATAAATCAGTGCGTGTAATTTTTCAACCCGAAAAAACTTGCAACAAAACTGGGGTGGAAAGGATTGGTTCAGTTTTGTTTTCGATTCTTACTATGAATTGGAAATTTTCTCCTTGGCTGTGTTAACAAACGGAAAACCAAATGGGCTACCACCTGTTCTCAAATGTTATAATCCAATTATTTACACTATTTTTTTTTCATGTGTAAATGCATGCAGACCCACATCGTCGCAATTGGATTCAAAGTCAAATAGGTAAGTACGACCTTTTGATTTGATTATGTTGCTAATCTATTTTCCTATTAGAGCTTGTCAACCTTATATCTTGGTGTTTGGTTTGTGTTAATTCGTTTTATGGTCGTGAGAAAGTGCCAACCAAAAGGGAGCTCGGCCTACGGAGGTTACAATTTTGCATCGTACTTCTTTTCTAGAATATAAATCTTTCAGTAAATGTCTGATTCCAACTCAACGGTTTTTTGTCGTAAATTTGTGTTACTTGTCTAATATTTTGAACTGGTAGCGCACCAAACATCAATATTGGTGGTTCAATATTTTTTCTTCCAATAACACATGGTGTTCGAATCAACTTTCTCACATCATGATTTTTTTTTTTGGGTATGCGAACTATATGGGTTGTATGCTAGACCGTGGGAGGTCTATACATTTATGTGGACTTGATATTTTGGGTACTTTCATTTTTGGAGGGGAGTTTATTTTCACTTTTATTCGAAACAATTACTCCTTTTTTTTTCCCTCCTCGTTTATGTTTTGAATGGAAAATTAATTAGAGACTTTTTTTTTTAATAAGCGAAAATTAATTAGAGACTTCAGTGTTAAAAGATCATTATGCTAATTTTACGTAAACGATCACAAAGAAAAATAGAGTGCACGTGGTTTAGGGGGTGGTAAGTTTCATTTTCCCTCCAAAATAAGAGCTAGACAAAGATGGGCTTATAGAGTTAGGCCCACAGCCCACATATTTCGGCCTATAGTTTGCCAGTCACATTGGATTGGGCTAATAGAGAGGCCCACAACTCATGCAGTTTCAAAAGATCAGGGTAGAATGGGAAAGATACTCTCCAAAATATAATGCACAAACAGGGTGAATTTCTAATCAAAAAATTAAAGAAACGAGATTCTCTGTCCCTCAATGATCTCTGCTCTATCCTTTTTTTTTTCTTTCCTAAAATTCAAGTATTCTTATGATCTCTTTAGTTGTGAATGAAAGGACTCGTTTGACTCGAGAATTAAAATAGCCGGAATTAATAATTCTGGTATTGGTAATTCTGAACTTTTTGTTCTTGTACTAGTTCTATCCAATCTAATGTTCCACTTACACAAAAACTCGGGTTTAGGTATTGTTAGTCTTATCTTGTCTAGGTAGCTAATCGGCGAATTAAACGAGTCGAGACTCCAAAGTGTTGTGAAACAAAATGACACAGAATTTCGGAAACAAAGCATTGTAAAAAGGGCATTATAAAAGTTCAAAATAGAGATAGTGAAAGAGATAAAGAAAGTTCATATATAACTTCCACATGAACACTTTTTTTTTTCTTCCCCTGCCCACTAGTAAAACACAACCCTCAAAATCCCCTTAGGCGTGAGTGACAAACCCAAGTGGCTAATAAGTCAAGTGGGGTGCATGATCATGGTGAAAATCACACCCAACCAAAACCCCCACTTTTGTTACAATGCATGCTTACATACCCATGTCATTGTCTACAAGTCAACCCCACAATATCCATATCACTCCATGCACATGCACCATACATCCATGCATTCTCACCTCATCACCATGCATCGTGCACCCATCCATCGAGGCCAAGCCATTTATACCTTTTTTTTTTATGTACCTCTGTTCCGATACATTTTCAACCGCAGGATCAGAATCATGCATCCTCATGCTTAATGATTTTCACGAAATTTTGTAATTTGAAAATGCATCGAAATTGAGGTACGCACGATACAAAAGGGGTACAAAAGACTTGACTCTTGGTTGATCACCCCCTAAAAAAATTTCTACTAATTAAATCCTACTAATAAACTCTCTATTTCAACTCTCTTTTAAACTTTTTAATGTACCCACCACCGCCGCAGCCGTCAGCCGTCGCCACAACGGGCTAATTCCGGCGAGTAGTGAACGTCTGAAACACCACACTCCCGACGGCCGGGAACTCATCTGCCGCGACACTCCGGCATTTCAACCCCGTCGGCTCCAACGCGCTCTTGACACGTGTCCACACCTCCCGGCCGGCGGACGTCGTCGCCACCGACAACGTTCCAGGCCGGAAAACTTTCGCCACCTTCTTCAACACCTCTCCTAGCCCATCGAAACCCGGCCCGACCATCTCGAAACTCGCATAACTAAACCCTTCCTCCGGCGTCACGTGGATCGTCGAGTACCTATCCATATCAACTCCGTTCATAGAATACCCACACGGGTCAAACCCATAATCGCAAATAATTGCATTGGGGATTATATCACCTATACCCGTTATCTCTGTCATCTCTTTCCCATCAATGTCGCCGGAATATTTGCAATTGGGTCGCCGGAAAAATTTCCCGGCGAGAACAGGGTCCAGCTCTGTCATGCAAACTTCAACCGTGTAGAACTCGTCCGACATGAAGTGGGTCCCATCGCTCGCAGTAAACACATGCCATTGGTGGTGATCAGAATCGGTAGAATCCATCACAGTGGCTTTTCTGTAAATAAGCGTGTTTGGGAGTTTACTTTCCAAGTAATTGACCTCGTCTCTGAAGCTGGTGTGAGGGTAAGGTTGGGAATTCGGAAAAATGAAGCTGCCTCGGGTGTACCTACACCCGCAGAGGATCAAACCCATATCAGCAGCATAGCTCAACAATGGACGGATGGATTTCAACAGCTGGGTGGTCCCACATGTTTTTATGATGATCTTTGTGGGGTACACAAACAGACTTGATTCTGATAAGACATAAGCATCAAAGTAGTGGTTGGCCACAGCTGACACCACGGTGCACTGCACCGCGCCGAGCACTTTCTCCAGCGACTCGAAGCTCAGCCGCCGAAGACCTAGGTCCCGGGCTTCGGCGACTGCTGCAGAGTCGTCGCCGGAGAAATTCAGCTCCAGACGCTTTTCGAAGCCTTCAAACCCAGCCATTGAGGTTTCTTTTTTTGTTATCAAACAAGTGGATAAGACTTATAGGAGTAGTGTTGGGTATTGAGAGAGAGTGGTGGATTTTGTGAAGTTGATGAACTATTTGGGAAGAGGGGGTGTGTATATATATGTGTAGATATGTAGAGAGAGAAAGGGGAGGAGAGAGAGAGTGGGAGGGCATGCGGGTGAGGCAACCAAGAATAATGATTCAGAGGCTATGATGAATTGGAAGATGATGGTTTTTTGATAGTATATATTTTGTGGGTGAGGGAAGGAGGGAGGGAGGGAGGGAGGGGAGAGATCTTTCAACAGACAAGGAACATGTAAACGTAATTTATGCCCACGCGCACTCTACTAGTACTTAAATTTGTCAAATTTTATGGGAAAGAAAAGTGGATTTTAAAAGAGGAATTTTTTCTTTTTTTTGCCTGAAGTTGACAATGATTATATTTTGTTTGATTATGCATGAGATTGCTGGTTAAACATTTCATTTCACATCAAACCCCAAAGTTTGAATCCAGAGCTGCTATAGGTACCCACGGGCATGCGGGGCCCATTCCAGGATCTGGAATGATTCAAAATGTTCAATAATAATAAAAGAAAAATTGAATGGGACTGTAAAAAAATCATCTCAAACTATATGTGTAAATGCTCTATCCAAATTGCTCGGATCATTCCCGCGGGACCTGGAGTGGGCCCGGCGTGCCGGTCGGTACCTTTAACTTTTTCATTCCATTTAACAATGCCAAAATAATTGGATATTACAAAACCCGACTATGGGTACCGACCAAATTAGTATGGATTTTATAATGCCCTTTTGCCTTCTAGCTATTTTAGGTTTTGAGTGGGGTCTGCCTTTGATCCTTTTAATCTTTATATCTTTATCAAGATTTCAAAAAAAATCTTATTGAGTAAAAAAGAAAAAGTAAAGGGATTGCTGCCGTTGAATAAAAATCGAGTGATATGGTTTCATCGGACTTATTTTGAATATTAGTAGATACACGCATGACGCAGATATATATAAGAATCGACGCGTATTGTTGTCAATAAGAATTGAACGTAGACATTTAAATACATAATATCGTTGTTTGGATCTAACTTTAGTTTTTTCCTCTGAAAGATAATTAGATTACTGTAGGATATTCCTAGCGGTCTTATCCAGTGCACGCCATGCCATCTCGACGATCCCTAAACTTCTTAAGCCTCCGAGCCACTTATATCTCTCTTGTTCCCGTTATTCTTGGTATGGTCGCGACCAATTTAGGTTGCACCAACACTCCAATCAAGGCTCACGAGGACTCCCCTGCCCCTGCCTTGAGGCTAGGTTCACCTGCGAGCAGTACTTTCCCATCGCGCTAGTTCCTTTTCAGGTGGATCGTGACTGGTAAATTCCTCATCATATAGGGCCCCTTCATAAAGGATGCCCTACACTTGGGTAATTATGCCTCAATTCCCTCTATCCGCGAGATATGACTCTCTCGGTGGGATTTTTCAGCATGTTGGCTTTTGCCAATGTCTCACGTGTCCTTCGTGGACCTAGGTGGGGTTTGGTCTAAGTAGTAAACTAAATTTTTCTGCTTTTTGGTACTTTAAACGCTTGTACTCATGTGTAAAGTACAAGTTTTTTAAGCACCAAAAAATAAAAAGTTTAGTTTACTACCTAGGCCAAAACACCCCTTAGCGTCCCACGCGGCAAACTCTAATAGGCTGGTCAATGGTCAACGGAGTCGCCGCACTGACCTTACCTACAATTACAAAATCCACAATGACAGATTAAGAGCATTAGAGGGAAAGTTACCTATCCATCTGCCAATTGGATATTGATAATTTTAAACAAACTGGGGTTCAAAGGGCCAGGGCCGGCTCGTGCCCAATGGAAGGCCCCACATTTTATTCTGTTAAATGTATAAAGCCAATCTTATTGAAAACAAATAAAACATTTCTACCCCTGGTGACAAAGGCCTAGGAAAGTCAAAACAATAATGATA